>CM076577.1:776520923-776587170 GCA_034641835.2 Pinus albicaulis | reverse complement strand
AATTTATGTTAGCAATTTAGGACACACTAAATTGACCAAACAAGCATCATGATTTAGTGTCCAGAGTCATATCCTCCTAAATCCAACCTTGATATTTGATGGTGTCAAAGCCCTTTTAAATGCTTTACTTGCAATCTCTTCTAACTTGAACCTTTTCACATAAACCACTCATTTCTTTGCCATCCATACAACACGCCTTGACCTGAAATAGTTCTTGAAAGGGCCAAACAGGTTGACATCAAGGGGTTGCAATCTGTGAGTGGTATGAGTGGGAAATGTTAAAATGTCGATGCCCAAATTGTTTTCTTCCTCAATTATTTGTACAACAATGTGGCTTCCATGGCCATTTAATATCAATAGGTGTTTGTTATTAGGTGAGACACCACCTGGTACAAATGCAAAAAAGTGACAAAGCCAATTTTTAAAAAAAATCTTTAGTCATTCATGCATGCACATGGTTCATAATTTTTTATAAATTTTTTTAGTTTATTTTTACCTTTGAATAGATAAAATCATGGGAGTGAAGCACCAATTGCATTGACACAACATATAATAGTTATCCACTCTCTGCTCTTAGGAAAAATATTTGGCACGTTTTGGCTCCCTCTCTTTGCAATTACCTGCATGCCACAATTCCTTCATGCATGTAAACTTCATTCATCACAGTTCCATGTATGGTCTTCCCCATGAGAATGTTTATCGTATGCACAAAAAAGAGTGTCATAGAACTTACATACAATTGCAGGGCACAAATTTAATGCTTTGTGTCTTTCAAGGCCCTCAGTTGTGCATAACACAAGGTTTGGATGCCTTTTTTTTAAACCCAAACCCCCATGATTTACCAGGAAACTCATCTTTGAATGGGGTTAGCCTCCCTTGACAAATTTGAGAAACTGTGGATTTGAGTTGTATCAAATCTAGCCCATGTCCCAATTGGGCCTTCTCTTTACACCACTTCAGACTCCTCCTCTTCAGTCATAATTGTAAGAGGCCCTCTATGTTTTGTATGAGTGAGCCCATTTATCCAATAATCTATTCATGAGGGAGGAATACCATGTTCTTTTGTAGATGCCCAAATTAAATATCCATTAAATTTTATGTCGTCAATTGCAGCTAACATTTTTATTCCAACCTCTTATAACGCTGATATTTTTAGTTGAAATTTCCCCTTGGACTATGGTTGATGGTGGATTTTTGGGTGATGGTGTGACAACATCACTTCAGTCGCATGGTCGTCCTTAAAGTTGAAAAGTCAACAAGAAAACGTGTGTCTAATTTATTTTTCCCTTAAATAAATTAGACAATAAATTGTAATCTTATCTCATAACAATTTGTAATAGTTAACTAAGTGAGATAGAGTTAGTTAGCACAAGAATTTCAAGTTGAGGGTCAATGGTGAGGCATGTAGAGTGATTCTATTGTTTTGGGGGTCCATTTGTAGTTAATGCACTAGTGTAGTGTGAGTTTAATTAGTTAACTCAAAACAATTGAGTTAAAATCAGTTTCTGGTTCTAACTGAGTGAGGAGCTACTGAAAGGTGATGTGAATTAAATTAGATTTAATTCACAACTAGTGATCTACCAAGTAACTGATGATTCTATTATTAGTTACATGCATGTCAAATATGATTAAGACCCCATTGAGACAAAGGTTAAAGGGAAGTAAACTATCAATTTTATTATTAGCGAACTGCCCGAGTGCGTGTAGTTATAAAGCCGCAAGATTCCCATGAAGGATTGCGTATTCAAGGAAAGCTGGAATTCCTATTTAATAGGGATTTATTTTTCCTAGTGATTGTGTGAGCAAGGAAGGTTGAAGGTGGGCTGAAAATTGGCTATATGTCGGTCCAATTGTGCTTAGATTAGTGTGAGACGATTGCTAGAGTGTATGAGGTTGTTGTTAGCAAACATGCATTGTATTGTTTCATGATTCCTTGGTTGATTATACATTAGAGATGGAGGGGTTTTGGGAAGTTGCTTTCCCTAGGAAAATCTTGTGTTGTGTGATTGATTTACTTATTTCTCTTACTTGCATGTGATTCAGCGATCGTGATTTATATTTAGAAAATATCTCAGAAGGATTCAGTGTCTTGTTTTAGTACTTTACATGATCATATTGAATACATTGGTGCAATTTCTACATGGTATCAGAGTGCCAGGAATCACAATAGTGGAGAATAAATTGAGTTTGTGTTGAACAATATTCAAATTTGTAGATCAAGATGTCTTTCAATGGCTTTAGACTCGAATATGCACTCGAGGGAAGTTCAAATTATATGGCATGGAAGGACAATATGGAGGTAGTTTTGGAGGATAATGGGTTGAAGGAATTCATAGATACTGATATTCCCAAGCCTGCAGCAGTAGATGCCCAACTTCTTGATGCATGGAAAAAGAAGGTAGCAAAGGCGAGGAAGATCTTATTAGAGGGAGTTTGAGATCATATTGTCTCAAGTCTCCATGGAAAGGAAATTTCATATGTTATGTGGAAGGCATTGAAAGATATGTTTCAAAGAAGCAGTGACCACAAAAAATTGGCACTCAAGGACAAGCTTAAGAAAATAAAAATGGAGAAAGGCGACAAAATCCATAAATACTTAACCAAGTTCACTCAATGTCGAGATGATATTGGAAGTGTTGGGATTACTATAGCTGATGATGACTTGGTGAGCCTATCACTTCTAAGCCTTCCCAAGCGCTGGCATAGTTACCAGGACTCTGTGAATGGGAGGGATAGGTTACCAAATTTGGAGCGAATATGGTGGGATTTGGTACAAGAAGAGTTTAGGCAGAATACCAAGGATGGATCCTTATCCAAGACTGATGATGCGAAAAATTGTGCCTTGGCTAGTAAGGTAAAGAAGGGGAAAGGAAAGAAGTCCTATTCCAAAAGGGACACTTGAAAAGAAGGCAATAAGCGTGACATGTCAAAGGTGAAATTTTTTCACTGTCATGATCATGGACACTATGCCACAAATTGTCCACAAAGAAGAAGAAAAACAAGAAGGCTCCATGAGCTACAGTAGGTGAATTTTTTGCCTCACAGGTTGAGTTTGACTTCTCTCTCATTACATGCATGGTGTCAACTATGATGGGATCTATGTGGTACTTGGATAGTGGAGCATCTTTCCACATGATTGGCAACAAAGAACTCTTTAGTAGCTTGGAAGAGAAGGATCTTTAGATGCACATTGAGATGGGTGATGACGGGAGGTCTAGCGCTACTGGGATTGGTATAGTTACTTTCCAGAGATAGTCAGGTAAACCTTTCATATTAAAATATTCCATGCATGCACCAGGCTTGAAAAATAATTTAGTTTCAGTTACTATGTTGGAGGATCTTAGATATGATGTGGTTTTCAGTGAAGGAAAGGTGTTCCTTCACCACAAAGCCACGGGACAGGTAAAGAATATTGGGGTTCGTATAAAGAGCTTCTACAAACTTGATGTATATGGTTTAACAACATTGAGGAGTAAAGAAGATGAGGTGGTGAGCTGGGATACTAGTGAGTTATGGCACAGGAGGTTGGGCCATATACACCACAATGCTTTGAGGATCATGCAACATATTTCTACATGTCTTCCGAAGGGTACACTTGTGTAGATATACACATGCAAGGGATGTACCATGGGAAGTATAAAAAGGAAACTTTTCATGAGAAGGAGAACCGAGCAACGGAAATCCTTTAGATAGTTCACTCAGATTTGTGTGGACCATTCTCAACAGCTTCCACAACAAAGAACATGTATTATGTGATTTGTGTTGATGATTTTTCTATAAAGTGTTGGATCTTCGTTCTACATAAGAGAGATCTGACACTCTCCAATTTTTTTGATTTCAAAGGACTAGTAGAGAAAGATACATGGAAGAAGGTGAAGGCTCTAAGTAGTGACAATGGTGGTGAGTATATTTCTAATGAATTCAAGAACTTCTGCACTAAAGAAGGAATTCAGAGAGAATTGATTGCACCTCATAACCCACAACAGAATGGGGTTGCAGAAAGAAATAATAAAACAATTGTGGCAGAAACATGAGCTATGTTACATGATCAAGGCCTACTGTTTCATATGTGCGTAGAGGCATGCAACACAACGATATTTGTGCAGAATTTTAGTCCTCATCAAATACTTGGCATGAGTACACCATAGGAGGCTATTTTACATAAGAGACCAGATGTTTCATATTTTAAATATTTTGGCTCATCTATCTATTTCCATGTGACCAAAGATGTTAGCAAGAAGGTAGAACCAGCAACAAAGGTTGGGATATTTTTTGGGTACACTAATACTCCCCACAGCTATTGGGTTTATTTTTCGGATCATAGGAGGACAGTTGTCAGGAGAGATGTGAAATTTGATGAGGAGAAAGCCATGTGATTATCTCTTGAGAGGGAGCTTGACTTGCATGCAAATGAGGAACTCTTAGTTCCAAAGGATGAACCTCATGATTTGGAGCAACCACAAGTAGAGGATCATGGAGTGTTAGAAACCACTCATGCGGAGCCATCCACCAGAAATGGTAGGAAGCGCACCAGAGATGCTAGCAGATTGATGCTAGATGCGCCACAGAATGTAGGTGCACCTACATCACAACACAGGAAGAGAAGGTCCCCATACTGGTATACTAGATACATGGCTATTATGAGCAAGTGTATTGTGATAGATTCATCCTCTTTTGAGGAAGCAGTGTAACAGCCAACATGATTTGATGCCATGATTGAGGAGTATGACTCCATTATCAGAAACAGTGCATGGGAAGTGATCCCAAGACTAGTGGGGAAGTTAATGGTTGGATCCAAGTGGATCTACAAGGTAAAGAAAGAAGCATATGGGAGTGTGGATAAATACAAGGCTAGATTTGTGGCTAGAGTATTTTCACAGGAGGAGGGGATGGACTATGAAGAGACTTTTTCACCGGTTGCAAGGTACTCATCGATTAGATCTATCCTTGCACTTTCAACGTAGGTGGTGTGGAAGATACATCATATGGATGTAAATACAACCTTTCTCAATGGAGTTATTGAGGAAGAAGTGTACATTGAGCATCCAGAATGTTTTGAGACCTTTGACAGGGAGTCGCATGTGTGCAGACTCAGGAGAGCATTCTATGGGCTGAAGTAAGCACCGCATGCTTGGTACACTAGGATCGATAGCTATTTCACCACGTTTGGCTTCACAAAGAGTGAAGCGAATGCGAAGCTATATCATATTGTGGTTGATGGTAAGCTTTTGATTATTGTACTTTATGTTGATGATCTAATACTGACAGGTGATGAGTAGCTCATAACTTCTTGCAAAGAGGATCTTGCAAGAGAGTTTGAGATGAAGGACATGGGGCTCTTGTACTATTTCCTTAGCTTCAAAATATGGAAAAGAGATGGGGAGATATTTGTATCTCAGGGGAAGTATGCCAAGGATATTCTAAGGAAGTTCCACATGGAGGGAAGAAAACCCATGGAGACTCCTCTTGCAAGAAACTGGAGGAAGGAGGATGCTACTTCAGGTGAGGTAGTGGATGATACTATTTACAGGCAGGTTGTGGGTTCACTTATGTATTTGGTAAATAAACAACCAGATATATGCTACGCATTTAACCAACTTAGTCAAGCTATGGTTAAGCCTACCAAGCTCTTTTGGAAGGCAAGGAAGCATGTTTTGAGATATCTCAGTGGCTCTACAAAGCATGTATTATGGTACAAACGGATAGAGGGAGTGAAGCTTCAAGGCTTCACTGATGCAGATTGGGCAGGCAGTCCATCCGAAAGGAAGAGAACATCATGAGGCATATTTAGCATAGGATCAGCAGCAGTTTCTTGGTATAGTAGGAAGCATAGATCAGTTGCACTCAGTTCAGCCGAGTCAGAGTACATGGAAGCTAGTTAAGATGCATGGGAGGCCATCTGGATGAGGAATATACTTGTTGGTTTTTTTGTTCATCATATGGATCCGACGGTGATACATTGTGATAACCAGAGTTGCATAAAACTCTTAGTTAATCCAATATTCCATGACAGGTCCAAGCATATTGAAATCCAATACCACCATCTCAGAGATTGTGTTCAGAGGTGCATTATGTTGTTGTAGTACATTCCCACAGAGGATCAGGATGCAAATATCTTGACGAAGGTGCTTGCAAAGAGAAAATTCGAATACCACATAGGCAGGATTGAGGTAGCTGATAATCCCTTTCTTGTTCAGAGGGAGTGTTGAAAATTCAACAAGAAAATGTGTGTATATTTTATCTTTCCCTTAAATAAATTAGAAAATAAATAGTAATCTTATCTCCTAACAACTTGTAATAGTTAACTAAGTAAGATATACTTAGTTAGCTCAATAATTTCGAGTTGAGGGTCAATGGTGAGGCATGTAGAGTGATTCTATTATTTTGGGGGTCCTGTTGCAGTTAATTCACTAGTGTAGTGTGATTTTAATCAGTTAACTCAAAATAATTGAGTTAAAATCAGTTTAACTAGTTCTAACTAAGTGATGAGCTAGTGAGAGGTCAAGTGAATTAAATTAGATTTAATTCACAAGTAGTGATCTACCAAGTAACTGATGATTTATTATTATTAGCTGCATGCATGTCAAATATGATGAAGACCCAATTGAGAAAAAGGTTAAATGGAAGTAAACTCTTAGTTGTATTATTAGCGAACTACCCAGGTGTAGTTATAAAGCCACAGGATTCCCTTTAAGGATTGCGTAGTCAAGGAAGGTTGGAATTCCTATTTTATAGGGATCTATTTTTCCTATGGATTGCGTGAGCAAGGCAAGCTAAAGGTAGGTTGAAAATTGGCTATTTGTTGGTCCAATTGTGCCTAGACCAGTGTGAGATGATTGGTAGAGTGTATGAGGTTCTTGTGAGCACACATGCATTTTATTATTTCATGATTTCTTGGTTGATTATACAGTAGATATGGAGGGGTTTTGAGTAGTTTCTTTCCCCAAGAAAATCTTGTGTTGTGCGATTGATTTACTTCTTTCTCTTACTTACATGTGATTGAGAAATCGTGATTTATATTCTGAAATGTTGTAGAAGGATTCAATATCTTGTTTTAGTACATTACATGATTAGATTGAATCCATTGGTGTAATTTCTACACTCAACAAAATTGCTTGAATAATTTTTGACATTGACATCATCTGTCATGTCCTCATCTGACGAAGAGAATCACAGCTGGGCACCCATGGTCAATCTCATGCCACTTCTCCTTATACAAGCAACATAAATAACTCTTTCCATAGTGTAATATTCCAAAATTAGCATGCAGCTAATTGGAATATTCATTTTTGTTTTTATTACCTAAGAGCTTAATAAATGGGTAAGGAAGCCCATGCATATTAAAAATATAAATAAATTCCCTCATATTGTGAGAGAGGATAGTCATAAGAGTTGGATTTCACACCCTCATGTGTGAACAGGGTCATTTGCATGTGGACAAGGTCAAGTTTGACCAAGTCAGCAGTGCTGGGATAGGAGGTGGAGAACACTTTGAGAGACAACGCAGTATGAATGGGAGGAGGTTTCTTTGGTGAAGGAAACCCTAATGAGTGTGACCCATGGTGAGAGGGCTTTCACTTGTTTAAAATGAGGGCAAGGCAGCCATTGTGATTCATGTTATGTATTATTGATTTCTTGCTCTGTTTAGACTTTTTTCATTCTCCTGTTGTTTAGCAAAGTTGCAGTGCTTCTTAGCACAAGGCATTCCTGTTTAGGAATTCCTTCTCCTTTCGAGATAGGTCTCTTGAAGGAGCTTGCTCTTCATTTCTCCACATTCAGGCTTCAGGCCAAGCATCCTCCTTCAGCTACAGTGCAGTTTCTGCTTAGAGCTGGGTTGTGCTACAGGGTGTTGCAGTGGAGGTTACTGGACACCACTTCTAGAGCTTATTTTTTAGAGGAGGGAGCCTTATTTCCTTTGGAGGATCAGTGATAAAGCTTCTGGGCTGATTTCATAATATTTGGCATCAGACCAACCATTTTCCATCATCTACAGTGCAATCCCTCTCCTTGACTGCGTTATTTTCAGAGAGCATCTGCAGTGAGGGTTGCAGTGTTTGTTTGGAGAGAGAGATCTTCAGTGTTAGGATCAACCTTTCACTTGGAAGATCCATTGGAGGAGGTTTGTTCAAATTGTGCATCATCTACATCCATATCCATCCAGTTCTTGAGTTGCAGCTGCTACTCAGCTCTGCAACTCCGACATTTTTTTCCATTGTGGATATTTCAGGAAATCCTTTCCGAATTGTCTTGAAATTTAGTTTGGGAGTCTAGACCTTCACTCCCAACATTGTTTGGGACCTAAATTTGTACATTTGTGTATTGACACTTCCTAGCAGTAGTTCCTCTAATAAAACGGCGTTGTCATAGCCTTGGGCATTTTCTGTGTAGCAGTGTTCTTCATTTTTCCATGTACATGTTTCTTGAGGCTTGCATTGCCTAGCTTGAGTGAGTGTTTCCTCAAGATATTGTATACCTTTACTGCTATGATATAATATGATGGCTATTTATATCTTCTTACATCCTATGTGTTGATGTATCACTACTATTTCATTATTATGTTCATGGATTGTTGTAGCTCCAATTTTGGAATATCTTAAGATATTCCCATTATTGTAGATTTTCCCTATTTTTGGATATTACAGTGGTATCAGAGCATAGTCTTGGCTCAACCTGTGGAACTTAGCCATTATGCTATCAAGAGAAGGAGAGATCAACAGAAAGAATACTCCATTATGTGGAGGAAAGAAGCAGGAGAGGCTGTCAAAGCTTCTTCCAAAATCTATGCAGAGCATCAATGAATATCTTAAGAAGATGAGAGAGGAGATGGAATCTCCAGAGAAGTTTGAATCTAGAGCCAGATCTAGATTGACACATGATAGGTGTGAGCATGTAGCTACACCCTATTATGCACAATGCAATCTCATGCCCATAATTTCCATGAGAGAGATGGGAGAAGAAGGAATGGAGAGGAGGGAAACTCTTAGTGACCTTTTGCAAGAGTATGAATCTCAAACTCAAAAGTTTAGAGATCATATTACTTTTCTAGAGTTTTGCAAGATCAAGGTGAAGAGAAGCAAGCAGCATGATAGGGGTAGTTTCCTTCTATCTACTTTTTATGGTTCACCTACATGTTCAGCCAAAGCTTGGGTGGAAGAACTAGACACCTTTTTGCAGCAGCACCAAATTTCTAAAGATAATGACATCAGAGTTGCAGCACTACATTTTGGAGGTAAGGCCTATGCATGGTGGATATTTGAGTCCTTTTCTTTAAAGAATGAAAATAATTCCTCTTATGATAGGTTCACTAAGAAATTAGTGGAAAGATTTAATGGAAAATTTTCTGAAATGCATGTGGTGGAAACAAAAGAACCCAAGAAAACAAAAACCTTGCATGTGATGGAGGAAACTACAAACTTAGATCCACTTTAGAAAACCATGGAGGAGGTTGAAATCTTGCATTATACCTTATTAGAGGAAATACCTCTATCTCATATTCTTGAACAAGAGGGCATGGAGATCTCTTTTTCAAAAGAGGATCCAATTCTTGAGAGGTTGCCCATACATGTTGATGAGGAGGAGGGCAACAACGATGTCATGTCTAGAGTTTATCTAGCACCTCATGCAGAGGAAGAGGGAGCTCTTGCTCCCACTAAAGGGATTCTTGTATCATTGCAAGAAATTCCCCAGGATCTCACATGTGGAGATCAAGGCACAACTCATGATTCACATGTGCCATTGATGATAGGGTGTGAACCTAGGGAGATACAAGGAGGAGATAGGGAGGATGACCTGTATCATGTGATGAGGAGCACACACCCCTATCTATTACATGAGGTTGATGCACCTAAGAGGGAGACTAGATTGCGCATTGAGAGTAGGGACAAGTCTGTCCATTCATATATGCAGTCTACTCTTGATGATGATGTCTCATTGCATGGAGACATTTCACTAAGGAGACCACCAAATCAACAAATGATGAGAGATGCTTCATATTTTGAGGCACAATTCATTGATTTCAGAGGAGTGGAGACCTTGGGAGGTCCTTTTACAATGCTAAGAGTCTTGGGTAGACTCAAGGAGGAGGGAGGCATTCCCTCAAAATCATCTTCACCCACTCTCATTTCAGATTCTACGCTGTGGCAGAAGCAGCTTGGGAAGGATAGCAACCTTCCAACTTGCATCTTTGGCATGGGAGATGTTAAAGAGGAGGATGACCATATGACAGATGTTCTTCATGAGAGATCATCAGCGCTGTCACTATGGAGGATAGATCCATATTGGAACTCCTAGCTATTGGTAGAGTATTCCAAGGATATTTTCACTTGTATGATATTGGATGACTAGCTACATGAGGAGGGATATTTAGTTAGAGATGGGGTCATCTACTACCATGGTAGGATCTTCTTATCTGGAGCTTCCAAACTCAAGGAGAAGTTGCTACAAGAAACTCATGTAGATTTCCTTTTCAGCCACACTTATTCTATGAGGGCATACCACACCATTATGGAGGGGTATTTTTGGGAAGGCTTTGAGGAGGATATATATCATCATTTGACAAGATGCATGGATCATGTGGAGATGGAGGAGATACATAACTATTTGAAAGAGTTAGCACAACCACCTTTGTTCTCTTTGAGGATGAGAGGAGACTCATCTATGAGCCACTCCATTTGTATGAGAAAAACATATGGTAAGGGTATTGTTTGTTTGCATAATGATATGTATAATTTTTATATGCATCCCTTAACCATATATGTGAAGGATGTTGCTCCAAGGAGGAGCATTATTTCTTCTAGACTTCATGGTATATGTGAGGCCATGAGCAGTATTGATGACCACTCCCTAGGAGGACTTGGGGAGGATATGTATTATGGAGAACATGCTCACTTGGTACCTTACATCATTCACTTTCTCCAAATATATGAGGAGAGTGGGACAACAAGCAAGTGGTTGAGAAACCACACTTTTTGTCACTCTCTATTGCAGTTGAGAGTCAAACGTGTTGGCTACATTTGAGGGACCATTGTCCTTCTCCCTTGCTTCATATGGCAGCTAGCATGATTCTCATTATAGTTCCTTATGTTGTTGTTGTTCTTATTTTTATTGGGAGCACGATTGGGGGAGTGAAACATTGGTTGGATATGTCCCTTGGGGGAGAGATTTCCCACATTGTTTGCATTGCATTTTCTAATGGGAGCATGAGAGAGTATGTGGCCACTACAACAAAACACTTGTTTCCTTTTGACATGAGCCATATGATTGATTGGATGCCATATGATGGTGATTTCCAACTCATCACATATGAGATGATTTGGGCCAGCATGATTCATAACGTTGGAGGGAAGGTCCTTGAGGATCTAGTCTTCTTCTTGCCACTTGAGGGCAACATTATTGCAGCCAATGATCAGAAAAAACTCTACACTTATCTTAAGTGGAGAGGAGGACAGTGTGGGGTAGGCTATTTTGTCTACCATGGTCAAATTTTCAGCTCACCTATACTGCAGGAGCTCAAGGTGGAGGATGATTTGTATGAGTTGCCATGTTGGGAGGTAACTCATTTTGTATGGATCATTGTTTGAGGATGGAGGATCCACATGGGAATGATGATTCCCAATTCATTTTAGATCTCATGCCTCAAGGGGACCTCTGGAAAGCACCTTATTTCCTTCTTGAGTACTCTACTCGTTTATAATGATAGTTATTTTGCTAACTTAAATGCTTGGGAGGGGAAATATGGAGATTTATTGATGAGACAACATCTCATTCTTTGGAGGAGAATATCACATGTGGATGCTATAGTAGGAGGAGGGGAAACTTCTCAGTTCTATCCTTACAATTGCTTGAGGACAAGCAACATTTGGGAGGGGAGGACTGTAATATTCCAAAATTAGCATGCAGCTAATTGGAATATTGATTTTTGTTTTTATCACCTAGCAGCTTAATAAATGGGTAAGGAAGCCCATTCATATTAAAAATATGAATAAAATCCCTCATAATGTGAGAGGGTATAGTCATAAGAGCTAGATTTCACACCCTCATGTGTGAACAGGGTCATTTGCATGTGAACAAGGTCAAGTTTTACCAAGTCAACAACGCTGGGATAGGAGGTGGAGAACACTTTGAGAGACAACACAGTATGAATGGGAGGAGGTTTCTTTGGTGAAGTAAACCCTAATGAGTGGGACCCATGGTGAGAGGTCTTTCACTTGTTTAAAATGAGGGCAAGGAAACCATTGTGATTCATGTTATGTATTATTGATTTCTTGGTCTGTTTAGACTTTGTGCATTCTCTTTTTGTTTAGAAGAGTTGCAGTGCTGCTTAGCACAAGGAATTCATGTTTAGGAATTCCTTATCCTTTCAAGAGAGGCCTCTTGAAGGAGCTTTCTCTTCATTTCTCCACATTTAGGCTTCAGGCCAAGCATCCTCCTTCAGCTACAGCACAGTTTCTGTTTAAAGCTGGGTTGTGTTGCAGGGTGTTGCAGTGGAGGTTACTGAACACCACTTCTGGAGCTTATTTTTCAGAGGAGGGAGTCTTCTTTCCTTTGTAGGATCAGAGAGGCAGCTTTTGGGTTGATTTCATCATATTTTTCATCAGGCCAACCATTTTCCATCATCTACAGCGCAGTCCCTCTCCTTGACTACGTTATTTTCAGAGAGCATCTGCAGTGAGGGTTGCAGTGTTTGTTTGGAGGGAGAGATATTCAATGTTAGGATTAGCCTTTCACTTGGAAGATCCATTGGAGGAGGTTTTTTCAGCTTGTGCATCATCTACAACCATCTCCATCCAATTCTTGAGTTGCAGCTGCTACTCAGCCCTGCAACTCCGGCATTTTTTGCCATTGTGGATATTTTAGAAATCCTTTCCGGATTGTCTTGAAATTTAGTTTGGGAGTCTATACCTTCACTCCCAACATTTTTTTGGCACTACATTTATACATTTCTGTATTGACACTTCCCAGCAGTAGTTCCTCTAATAAAACTGTGTTTTCATAGCCTTGGGCATTTTCTGTGTAGCAGTGTTCTTCATTTTTCCATGTACATGTTTCTTGAGGCTTGCATTGCCTAGCTTGAGTGAGTGTTTCCTCAAGATATTGTATACATTTGTTGCTATGATCTAATATGATGGCTATTTAGATCTTCTTACATCCTATGTGTTGATGTATCACTGTTATTTCACTATTATGTTCATGGATTGTTGTAGCTCCAATTTTGGAATATCTTAAGATATTCCCATTATTGTAGATTTTCCCTATTTTGGGATATTACACATAGATTCAAATACTTGCAGAATTATTGCATTCATTCAGTTAAGAATAATTGAAAATTATGCTTTCATACAAGCCAAAAATATTTATGCTTTATTACAGGAAATTATGAACATGTATGTTTGTAGCAACTTAAGATATTTTCATACATATGCCTTTTTTAGAGTACGCTTGAAAAATAAAAACTACAAAATGAATTAGTTGTATGTATTCAAATATATCAATGATTGTTGGTTTTATAACTTGTTTTTACACTTAAAATACCATGATTTTATTTGTACTTGGAAAACTACTACCAGTGTGTTGAAATTGACTTAGAATTGGTTGTATGTCTTCAATTATATCAAAATATGTTTTGGATAAAAAAAATTATACGTTATAGGAGGAATTTTGACTAAACAAAGCGATCTTTCTAGTTAAGATGTTGATCTAGTTTAGTTCTTTTTTATAAATTGTTATTTGACTTAAATTGTTTAGCCTCGTGTTTGTCAATATTGTTTAGTTTCATGAAAGTCAATAGAATCTCAATAGAAGCTCTATAGGGAATGGTTATGAGTTTTTCAATACTATTGTTATTCCTATAGATAACACTCTTTAGGCATAAAGGAAGCTCTACGAGCAATTTCAACTAAAAAAAGTGACACCTGCCTCCTTTTCTAGTTAAGATGTTGATCTAGTAGTTACTGTTGTTTGAATTAATTTGTTTAGCCTCATTTTATTATTATTTTTATTCATAATCATCACAATCTCCAGAAATGGAGGAATTTGTAGGTTTACCTTGCTAAAGGAATTTACCAGCTCAATCAAATGGTTATGAGTTTGTCAAATTTATTGTGGGAATGGTTTTGAGTTTGACAATACTAGTGTTCCTAAATATAAGATTTTGATCTGGTCTAGTTACTGTTGTTTGTCATTAAATTTTTTAGCCTCATGTTTGTCAATATTTTTATTGCTAATCATCACAACCTCGAGGCATGGAGGAAGTTGTAAGCTTTCCTTGCTACATGAATTTAGTAGCTAAATAAAATCTCTAGGCTTGTGTTAGCAATGGCTAGTGATTCTCCTATTGTGGGGATGGTTATGAGTTTGTCAAATTTATTGTGGGAATGGTTCTTAGTTTGTCAATATTGGTATTCCTATAGATGATGTTGCTTGGGTCTAGTTAATGTTGTTTGTCATTAAATTGTCAAGCCTCATGTTTGTAAATAATGTTATTGCTAATCATCACAACCTCCAAGCATGGAGGAAGTTGTAGGCTTGCCTTGCTACACGAATTTAGCAGCTAAATAAAAGCTCTAGGTTTTCCTTAGTAATGGTTAGTGATTCTCTTATTGTGGGAATGATCTCGAGTTTGTCAAATTTATTGATTGGGAATGGTTTTGAGCTTGTCAATATTGGTATTCTTATAGATAAGATATTGATCTAGTCTAGTTATTGTTGTTTGTCATTAAATTGTTAAGCCTCATGTTTGTCAATATTGTTATTTCTAATCATCACAACCTTTAAGCATGGAGGAAGTTGTAGGCTTGCCTTGCTACATGAATTTAGCAGCTAAATAAAATATCTAGGCTTATCTTAATAATGGTTAGTGATTCTCCTATTGTGGGAATGATTCTAAGTTTTTCAAATTATTGAATGGGAATGGTTCTAAGTTTTTCAATACTGGTATTCCTATAGATAAGATGTTGATCTGGTCTAGTTACTGTTTTTTGTCATTAAATTGTGAAGCCTCATGTTTTTCAATATTGTTATTGCTAATCATCACAACCTCCAAGACTCGAGGAAGTTGTAGGCTTGCCTTGCTACACGAATTTAGCAACTAAATAAAATCTCTAGGCTTACCTTAGTAATGTTAGGGATTCTCCTATTGTGGGAAAGGTTCTAAGTTTGTCAATATTGGTATTCCTATAGATAAGATGTTTATCTGGTATGGTTATTTTTTTTTGTCATTAAACTGTTAAACCTCATGTTTGTCAATAATGTTTTTCTAATCATCACAACATCCAGGCATGGAGGAAGTTGTAGGCTTGCCTTTCTATACAAATTTAGCAGCTAAATAAAAGCTCTAGGCTTGCCTTAGTAATGGTTAGTGATTCTCCTATTTTGGGAATGGCTTTGAGTTTGTCAAATTTATTGATTGGGAATGTTTATTAGTTTGTCAATACTTTTATTCCTATAGATAAGATGTTGATCTAGTATATTTATTGTTGTTTGTCATTAAATTGTTAAGCCTCATGTTTGTCAATATTGTAATTTCTAATCATCACAACCTCTAGGCATGGAGGAAGTTGTAGGCTTGCCTTAGTAATGGTTGGTGATTCATGTATTGTGGGAATGGTTCTAACTTTGTCAATACTAGTGTTCTGATAGATAAGATGTTGATCTCGTCTAGTTATTGTTGTTTGTCATTAAATTGTTTAGCCTAATGTTTGTCAATATTGTTACTGCTAATCATCACAACCTCCATGCATGGAGGAAGTTGTAGGCTTGCCTTGCTACAAGAATTTAGCAGCTAAATAAAAGCTCCAAGCTTTCCTTAGTAATGGTTAGTGATTCTCCTGTTGTGGAATGGTTCTGAGTTTGTCAATGCTGGTATTCCTATAGATAAGATGTTGATTTGGTCTAGTTACTGTTGTTTCTAATTAAATTGTTTAGTCTCATGTTTGTCAATATTGTTATTGCTAATCACCACAATCTCCAGGCATGGAGAAGTTGTAGGCTTTCCTTGCTACAAGAATTTAACATCTAAATAAAATCTCTAGGATTGCCTTGATACAAGAATTTAGCAGCTAAATAAAAGCTCTAGGTTTGCCTTAGTAATGGTTATTGATTCTCCTATTGTGGGAATGGTTCTGAGTTTGTCAAATTTATTGATTGGGAATGGTCTTGAGTTTTTCAATATTGGTATTCCTATAGATAACACTCTTCAAGCATGAATGAATCTCTAGGAGGAATTTCAACTATAAGAAGTGACACCTGGTTCCTTTTCTAGTTAAGATATTGATCTGGTCTAGTTATTGTTTTTTGAATTAAATTAAATCCTTAAATCTTGAAAACTGTAAAGTCTCCATTTAAAGTATGACAAGGTTGGAGACAATCACAAACATCCTAGGTTTGTATTGGGAAGACATGTTAATTTTGCAAGTTTTTTGGCTGGTAAAGGTAGCCTTAGCTGTGTTCTTGGACCTAGTTATAAAATGCACTGCCTAAAAAAAGAAGTTTTTGCTGTAATCTAGTTAATTTTTTTTATACAAAAGGCTCTTTATATGGATTTGGAGCACCAATTCATATGCCTGTAATAGGATTAAAATATAATTTGTTACAAGGTTCAAATATATCAAATTTAAATCCTATTGTATTTAATATATCAAATTTAAAATCTACGGTTAGGCCAGAGGTCCATGATGTTATCTAGATGTTAAAACTTACAAAGAATTGAGTTGGTCCCTCATTTAATTTCCTAGATGATTTAGTGAAACCCAACTACACTCATATGTATCAAAAAACCCTTGCATACATATATATGGGTGTGAGAAAAATGCTTACCAAAAATTTTACTTCCAATAAATTATTCATGCACTATGAATAGATGGTATCCAAAAAGAATTAGTAAGGAAAATTTGCCATAAAATTTCACTCCCATTAGACTTGATCTCTCACCAATGGGTTGTAAAAAATGACATATTTGTCAGCTCAATATTTTGATGTTAATTTTCTTGCTAATGTTTTTGAAGAGCATCACGGTGACAAGCTTATAGTACTTTATTTCCATTTGAAGATGTCGCAGTTGATGAAGGGAAGGATAATGTGGGTTTAAGAAAATCTGAAAGACAAATGAAGTATCTTGAGCATTGAATGCTAAGTAGGTAGGTAGGTTATAGAGAAACATAGTGATTATGATAATGTTACAAGGGAAAAAATTTGATAAAGATTTCCTCTTCAAATGCATCTGAGAGAAATAACAAAGATCATTGCATGTTCTAAAAAAAAATGACGATGATCTTCATCTTATTCACTAGAAATTTAATCTATATTTAATCTAGATTGGTTTCATGTCTCAATAAAATTGACAAGTACTGGAAGAAAGGGAAGCATAAAGGAGTTTCTACGTCTATTTTTTCCATTCCAAGTTTGTCACTGATAGCCAGTTGAGCAAGGAACTACCATCATTTATCGCTAAATTCTTTGTCATTGTTTATTTCCTCATGTCATCAATTTATACTAAAGCCTAGACTGCCTTTTGAAATTTTTTGTGGAGTCTCCTTGTTAATTCAGGTGGCCATCTAGTTGTTCTTAAATTGTAGCTATGAGGCTCATTTTCCAATTAATTCTGATTGAGGAACTAGTTTTTATGACATTGTTTTGGCTTTGGGATGAATGTGTAGAACTTTAGATGAAGTCCTTCCTGCTTGGAATTTTTACTGTTGAAAAATATTGATGTTCAACTATAAACAAGTTATGTTCTTTTTCATTTGTAGCTAGCCATACTAGTCAATACTCTGCATTATGAGTGTGTCCTATTTTCCAGTCAACTTGAAATGATTCAGAATATATATATATATATATATATATATATATATATATATATATATATATATATATATATATATATATATTCATGAAAATAAAAAAGTAAGAATGTAAGAAAAACCCTGAGAAATGAAAATAAAGCTATAATAAATAAAGATGGAGAGATGAAAATAAAACTGTAATAAATAAAGACTAATAAATGAAAATAAAACTGTAATAAAATTGTGATGTAATTGAAATAACTAACGTGAATGTACTGTGAAATGTTCTATGTTGGTTTGGCTCCAGGGTTTGTGAATAGTTTGAATGCTAAACATGCAACTTAAGTAGTGGTTGAACTTATTTTATAGTTTTTTGCACTTGAATTTAATTAGTGGCAAGTATGGACATGAATTGCAATGACTTCATTTTGAATGTGTGACTGGATTGATTTCAATGTGATCCAATGTCTGGGAATTTGTTTTTGTTGATCCATGTGCTTTGATCTGTTTTAATGGGAAATAGAATGGGTTGTTGAACACAGTGGGTTTAAATGTTGAATAACACAACAATTATGACTGACATACATTAACTTTTATTATGTGCAAGTATGGATATGCATTTGGGATACATAGCATTAGTTTTGATGAGTAGGGGTTGAAGTGACTGCTACTTTGTACTTGTGGAATAGACCATTTTGGAAGGATGTATGGTTTTATTTGTTTTCTAATTGTGACAATATGATTTGTACTCTTAATACTTAAGAGACTACTTATGGATAGTTGTGGGCCTAGTCAATGTCTTGTGAAAAATTGGACATAATTTAAAAGATATTTACACTTGATTTGTTTAAATATTGGTTGCACATATTTCAATTTCTAGTGAATTGTTGGGACTAGTACTACCACAGGCCATCTCTCCCCTATTTATTATATTTTTTCTAATAAAATTTAAACATATATTAAATTATTATGCAATACTAAATTATATAAATTTATTAACCAAACTATAAAACCAAATTATGCATAATAATATTATATTATTAACTATAAACGGCCCAAGAACAGAGTGAAATATCCATTTAAAACAAACCTATTCTTTCATTTCGCCAATAACTTCCATTAAATCATTTGATAATTTTGCAGTTAAAGCCAGGGAGAATTACCATCACTAAGGCCGTAAGAACTTGTTATTTTCATTTTTCCATGATTACTATCAATTTCCAACACAGCCAATATGAGATTGATTCAGTAAAATTCACCTCATATCATCTCATCGGGACTCATCCTCCAACACTCCCAAAGAAGATGATTGTGAAATCCCAACTTTACCCAAGCCATGCATTACAGAGCACTCTACATCCATGCCCTCAAAACCTTCATAGCCCTGCTGCTACGTTTAATGCTATAACCCACAATCTTTAAATGTATCACCACCCTAGGCAAATTCTTTAAATCAGTTCAAATAAATGTAAGAAGTATATGCCCCAACCAAATTTATGGTGGCAACATTGCATTACATATGAGACCAAATATCAATACCTGCTCAAAATGCAATCGCCAGCCCCATCAAACAGAGCACACCTCCATCTATGAAGTATAAGGACTTAATTATTTCTTATTTAACTGCTTGTTAATTATAATAACATCCACTTTGTATTAGACAATTAGTTTTGTTTAGTCAATTAGTTTTGTGCTGGTTTTAGTTTTGTCTGCGGTTTAGTTCTTATAAAGTCTCTAAGCATCTAATTTATGATTAGTTTTGTTTGAGGTTGAGTTTTTATAATTAAAGGAAAGATAGATAATCTCATTTCTGAAAATCTTATAGAATGAGAAAGTTTAAATTTTATATGAAAGATTGAGGGTGAGAATTAATTGTGAGAGATAAAACTATACCCTTTCCAGTGTCCACTAAGTTTTATATAATTTTAATAACAGCATTCTGTATTTGGAAAATCATCTTTCTTAATTCTTTTTTTTAACATGTAAGCTAGACCCCAGAATAAACATCTTAGTTATAAAGAAAAGAAAAGGAAAAAATAAAATAAATTGTGTGAGAATTTGTCCCCATCGGATCTCCACCTCAAATTTTATGAGGAGGATTTAAACCCATCCTAGCTATAGAAGACAAAGAAAACAAAAAAGGTTTTGTGTATGGTTTAGTCTCCATCCAATATCAAGTTCAAATTTTATGAGGTTTTATGAATATTTAAAGTAAAAACTAATTGTGAGAGATAAAAACTGTCTCGCAAAGCATCCAAGCTTAACAAAATCAGACTCTAGCCCTATACTGGTGACAATGTCTTGGTGACAATGTCTTGTAATTGGATGTGGATAATGTTTCCTTCAACATACAAACTAGCCTCAACCTAAATTCATTCTTATCCTTTAAAAATTGATTAACCGATGAAATTGAATAACAGTTATTTGAGTCTTGGCACTACGTCTAAGGAAGCACGCAGAACAGAAAGCAAGTCTGCAATTATGATATCTTCTAACAGACTTCTGTAATCACTGTTGCAGATTTCAAAGGAAGTCGTTGTGGGAGTATAAGTCATCTACTTTGTGAAAATTGGAGTTATATGCGCATATTTAAATTGATATCAGATATAACTGAAGAAAGATGAAATAAAAATCCAAACAACGAACAATAATGAAATGGAAATTATGAATGCCAAAACTTTATACAACTTGAATAAACACAATAACATTATATTTTATAAAATATAGTTGTATGTTCGAGCTTGAGTTCACATAAGGGAATCTCATGGACTTTACCCTCCGTGGATACAGCTCATTTGGTTTACACTCCAGCCAAGATACAACTGGGCAACAATATTTCCCACTATTATTTTGAATTGAGCCATACAATCATTGAAATCTCCTAGTTCGTACCAGTAATACTAAACCCATTGAAGTTGTTCATCGAGGGAATAAGGTAGCTCCCAAATCCCAAATTCACCTTAACCATCAATATCATGTTCAGATACAAATGCAAGTTATCCATGGGTAAAACAATACCAGTGGAGACAACCTCTCAAGGTCACCACATCTCTAATATTGACCAGATCTCTGGTTATACCCACATTTGCAGCAAACCAGTTGCACCCTCTACTGTCCACAACATAATCTTTTATTTCTCTTCTCGCTACTAAAGCCCTGCAGCAAACCCAGTTCCTCTACTGTCCACCAGGTAATCTCTTATTGCCCTTCTTGCTACAAGAGAGCTAAAGAGATCTATTTCCTGATGTCTTACTAGTTGGGCCTCAACCTTGTAGTTCATGAACAATCATGACTGTCATCTCTTCGTTTTAGTGTTCCAGGCATCCAGTCCAGACTCATGATTGTGAATAAGCAGTAAGAGATAGGGTAAGTAGACGATCGCTGCAGGTACAATACTATCGCAATCTGTTACTGCTTCAGTCTCTTTCAGAACAGTCTTTTCAAGCACTGCAAATGCAATATTGAGACATCCAAATAAGTTCACAAGCAGAAACTGATTTCTCTGCCAAATTTCCTTGAAGACACCCATTTCAAGAAACAAATTCTGCAACAGGACACAGTGCTCTTTCATGCTCCACTGTGAAGTTTGCACAACCCTAACCCTAAACAATAGATTGCTCTGTCAATCCATTATAGCCTGAGCTGTGAGTGACCACATGTTTTCATTGTTCTAGGTTTAGGTCTTTATCAAACACTTTCCACCACCTGTGAGAGGTGTGCCCACACCAGCGTCCCATGAACACGAGCTGACAAGCAATCACATGATTGTCGGTGAATATAAAAAAATTATTCTCCCTTGAGAGGCCACATTGGAAACTTGTTTTACTGGTTAACCTATAGCTCAACTTTGAAACGTGTGGAATTTTAATATTATTAATCCAAGTTTGATTGGGAATAAAAATAGGAACCAGTAACATCTCAGCAGTGCAGTTCTCTGAAATTTAACTCAATCCCAGTAAATTCTGATAATGGATTACCAGAATAAGATTCTAAGGAAAAGAGTTATGAAATTAAAAAACAGAGCAACATAAAAAAAACAGTACAGGTCCTCTGGTATTTGGATTCCATTCAGATCAATTACACTTTTTACCTTGAAAAAATCGTGAAAAGGAAAAGCTATATGCGAATCTGGAAAAGGAAAGGCTATGTGCCAAATTATTTTTGGGCAAGTGTGTGCAGGGATCAGGATTGAAGGCGAGCCTGAGTACGTCCACAAATATAATTATAAAAGTTGTATTAAAAGTAACATAAAATATAAAAAATTATAAAAGTTTTATTAAAGGTAACATAAAATATATATAAATAGTATATAAATTGATTTGTCTCGCAATTATTTATCGTCTATTTTTAGTATTAAAACAAAATACCTTGTACATTAGACATTATTAATTGCTTTTAGATTAATAACAATCACATTTCAAAGATATTAAACGATAAAATTAAATATTTATATTTTTCAAAATTAAGAATAATAGCAAGTTTAATATGCATTATCAATTTTTTTTAGATTAAAAAATCACATTTCTAAATATTTAGAAGATTATTTATTTTGTTGTGAAAAAATCATATTTAGAATTTTATAAATTAAGAGTAGTATTATATCTAATATGTATTATCAATTACTTAGATTTTTTAAAAAATCATATTTTCATATGAATAATTGTTTTGATATTAAACCATTAAGTTAAACATTAAAAATTTTATAAATTGAGAATAATGTGATTTAATTTTTTTTTGTATAGATTGTTTGTATGTTTAATAGAGATATAAAACATATTAAATGATATTTTAAAATAGTAATATCAAATTCGTTTTAAGCATAGTATTAATTATTTTTTATACATTTAATCAAATATCAAATTTATATAGAATTTAGTATTGATTTTCATTTATATATTTAATCAAATGTTTATGTTAAAAAAAGCTATATTGCATTAAATTAAATTAATCAAATCAATTGTTTGAGATCATTAAACATTTCAAATCAATAGTTTGACATCATTAAACATTTCAAAAGCACAAGGATTATTAAGAAAAAAATTATTGGATCGTAATCAAATCAATCCTAGACCAAAGCTTTTAATTTAAGTTTGGTCAAAGGAATAATAATTTTGGATCTTAATCAAATCAATCTTAGACCAAAGCTTTTAATTTAAGTTTGGTCAAAGGAATAATAAATCTATAAGCTCATTTTTCCTAATTTGAGTTTTTTTGCATAAATCACATGGAATTTATGTGTGCATGTTGCTACGTTGTTATATTATTTCTCTAGCATTCTTAATTCTAACAACTCTATCATTCAATGATGTGATCCATGCCAATAACTATTCACAAATCATATTTTTTAATAGAGTAGAGAAAATAAGTGCCCGAGTTGATGCAAAAGAAGAAAGATCTTGAATAAGAGAACGAAGTTGCCAGGTTTGTTGTATATGAACAACAAAAGAAAGACTAACTTCAAAGAGAAAGAGAATGACAAGAAAAGAAACAATTAAAACACTAGGAAGGCACGAATAACAATAATAAATAAATGAGCTACATAAATAATGGTTTTCAAGCTTCAGTGGTTATCTCTTATTGAAGAAATCTACGGATTTTCCACAGTGTTATAAAACAATTGTGTTCGTTTCGAATCCAAATTGGGATCCATCTTCATGACAAGAGTTGAATTCAACTCTCGTCGTGAAGATGAATCCCCGTTGGGATTTGAAACATCGACAATTATTTTATAACACTGTGGAATATCCAGAGATTTCTTCAATGAGATACATAAACTTTAAAAAAAGCAATAGACAAAGAAGGTTCTTGACAAGACCACAAACAATCTAGAAAAAAGAAAAATTTTAAGAAATTAAATGGATCAAATGATGGAGAATGAACATTTTTTCCTCTACCTAACAGACATGTAGTTTTATAAGTATCATTTGAATTCCTCTAATCACCCTTTCAATTAGTTTAAGATTCATTTAATGACGGGGTATAACCCACATTCCCCGGTTTTCTCATTATTTCAACCTCAATCTGTGTGTGAAATGTATCCAAACTTTCTTTTTCCCAACCAATCCACAATTTTGGCAAACTTACAACATTTTTTCTTCCTGAGTTGGCAATTTTAAATAAACAAATCTGGGTTATTTTAATATCTCAATTCAGAGAATTGAGATATTAATTCAACATTTCCTTTATAGCTATAACCCAATAGTCCATCTTCACATAATTCCGCTATGGAGGTGTCATATCTATTCTATGGTTCAAACCATAATAATACCATGCGTATAATATGCCCTCACTCGTGAAGACCCAACATAACCTTACATCTACGGTTTTTTTGTCGTTTAATGTTTAAACATGCCACAATCCTGTGTAAGCTAACACTAGGCGTATATGTGGAAACTTACCCCTTCACTCATTTATTCATTAACAACAATGCAGCGTACCTTGGCGTTATGTCGCCCTTATCATCTGACGGTGGGGATGTTGTCGCACCAGCTCCGACGATCCAACGGCGGACAACGAATATCGCGCGGTGTAGATGCGTGAACTTTAACTCGCAACCTTAGTTTAAACAGTCCTGATCAATATAAATTAGAACTGGGGCCTAGCACCAACGACCCTTCCACATCCAACGGTGGATAATACGTCGCTTCATCCTTGACGATCCAACGGTCCAACAGGATATCACGCGAGTTACTTGCACGACCATTAACTTGCGATGAGAGTGGGTTTCCAAAACTACTTAAGGCCACGTGTCGGCCTGTGGCATTAATCGCGTTCAAATCGGGAATACCACTTATCGTACAAAGGTGGTGCAATATGCCGGAAACCTGCCTTTACTGTTCATTCCTTCATGGTTCCACACTCGTGGTTCTAGTACCATCTGCTTACTAACGTCAATCTGCTTCTCTGCGTTATAACGTCCGTGACTCACTCTCCCAACAGAGCTTCACAACGGCATCACTCAACAATTGTATCTTAACAGTAGCCCTTAGCATGGATTCATCACACTGATTCTCATATCCTGACTTATTGGATTCGAACTCAAAGACACTGAAATCAATTACTCTTATTTAAGAACGCATATACATATTCAATACCCAGAAATAACATCAACTTCCTCATCAGATATAGAGTACCATTCAAGCCCGCCAATTACACAGAACATCATTCAACTCCACTATAGAGATTATTCGCACAGAGATTCAGGGCATTCCACACAAGAATTAAATCAATCAATACGCGAATACTCAAGGTATTCTCCACACAGAGTTAAACGACAAATGCACAGTTACACTGAGACAACTTTCTCATTATATAGTGACCAAACTTACAAGCTTTTAGCTGGCCAGATCTTCGATCGATTAGCCCTTATCTTCTATCCTGTCTCTACGACAGTCCTACACAGCCTATGCAGTTCTCTATGCAGGTCTGCCTTATTATGCCTATAAGGCTTATTTTTTGTACAAACCCTGAATTGACTCAACTCTTCTAATGCTCGAAAATCTTCATATCTCTAACTCTGAGACTAACGCTCTGACAGACAGAGACGGACTCCTAAAATTAGCTTAACTTCTGAAATTGACTATCTCTTCAGGTGCCCATTAATCATTCGAGCAGTTACAATATTTTCTACATTAAACTAAAATCACTCGATTTATTCAGTAATTACATGACCAAGAAAATACGAGACCCCCCTAAGTATACCTATATACAAAATATTGGTTTGAGCCCAATGCTCTTGCATCAGACTCCCCAGGTTAAAATGGTTCATGATCTCCTAATCATGGTTTTCATCTTTGTCTGCCTGGATCCCAAACTTTGCTTTGCAACTGGCCATCCGTTGCAGTGTTCTTCTTTCGCATTCCTCCTGGCTTCCATACTTTATGCTGTATTTTTCCACAGGCTGCACCTTTACATCTTCTTTCTGCTTTGCTTGTGCTGCTACTTCTTTATTTCTTTGCTGCTGCCTTTTTCCTAGACATCTTCATCATCAACCCTCTTATCAATGCTATTTCTCTGTCTAATCTTTCCTCTGACTGTTGGGCTCTTACTTCTGTTTGCTGCACTCTTATTTCTTCAGTTCTTACTGTCGCCCTATTCGCCACCCAATCATCGATACCCTCTCTGCAACAGTAAAATTCTTGCTCCTCTGCTGGCAACACTTCAAGTTGTTGCTCCAGCATTTCTCCTAGCAACACTTCTATCAGTTACTGCTCTGCGATTTCATCTTCTTCCCTGGATGTTTTTTGTAAACGTTCTTGCCATCTCCTTTGGCCAAACAAATCTTTACTATGCTGCAACTCAGGTTCAACATCTTCCTCTTTTGTCTTGGCAATCTTCAGCAATTGCCTTCCCTCTTCTTGATTTACTTCAAGCTCTTCTAGATTTTCATTTTCATCTTTTGTCAGAGTGAAACTCTGGTCCTCCACTACTGTAACAGCCCCAACAGTCTACCCTACAACCTTCTCTTCAACTTTCTCTAGGCTATTCGAACAAGCCAATTCTTCCTTGCTATCAATAGAAACAATCTTCTGTCCATTAGGCATGATTGTCTCATCTTCTTCTAGCTGCTCATCCTCACTCTGCAATAGCTCCTTTCCTTTATCATCTGTAGGAACAACAAGTTCATTCATAGGAGGCATGATAGCCTCATCTTCCTCCTTCTGCAACAGTCCATCACCTTTCAAAACAACTTCAAAAGATGGATTGTTTTCTATCATTCCTGTAAACACAGCCAATTCATCAGTTCCAAAACCCCAAGACCCAATGGTCCCAACTAATGATTGAATCATCGATTCTTTTGTATCTTCATCTCATTGTGTCTTCACATTCTGCAATCCCCAATTCTGAAATTGAGGTTTTCTCTCTTGTATTGAATCCTGTTGATTCATCATACTCTCTAGCAACTCAATTTCTCCATTCCATGGTTTAAAATATTCCACATAATTCTCCTTCTCTGTCAATTGACTACCCCATGCTGTCAACTTATCTCCATCATCAACAGGATCTACATTCATCAACCAATTGTTAGAATCAAACTCACAAGGCCTCAGTGCCTTTCCTTCTTCTGTCAGCATCTCAGTATGTTGTCCCAACTTTCTTTTCTTCTCAATCAGCACATCAGAATGTTGATTCCAATTCTTCAAACATATCTTGAGACTGTCAGCTAGTCTCCCTTCTGCATCATCCTCAGCAAGGATGTCTCTCTGCTCTAGTTCATAGGAATGAACTCTCTCGTCTTCAATCATCGTTGTCCTTACCATCTGAACACCTTCTTTCTGTGTTTCTGGCTTCTTCTCCAGAACACTTAATTCATGCCACAATCTTGGCATCTCCTCTTCATTATCTTCTGCTGTCACTATCTCCTCAACCTTCATCAAAATAGAACTCGGATTCCCTATCTCTGCAAAAACTTCAGCTACATGTCCATCACTCCTTACTTGGCCATTTAACAAAGGAAGTCTGTCATTATCATCATTAATGACAAGTTCATCATCAAACATAAGTGTCACATCCTCATTGAAGCAATCCCTTCTATAAAGTAAGGAATTAATGAATTCCTCCACAATATGATCTTCACCTGAAGGATACTCATCATATCTGGCTTGGCAATAGTCAACTTCATTCATCACAGTTCCATTATGTGAACTGCCTTCATCAACACCTGCACTCATACACAACTTTTCAGTGTCAAAAACATAAGACCTCATGGCCTCATTCGATGATTTGATCATCAAATCTTCTTGTTGTTCCAAGTCTTCCATATGCTTCAGAAATTCTTCAATAGTCTTCTCTTCTTCAATTTCTCCAAGCTGTTCAACTTCCAGCTTCTAGCCAATATCATAAACTGAAGCTCTTCTTCTTCTAGCATGTGGGAAAGCAGAATATTTCTCCAACTGTGCATGGAAATCTTCAAAACATGTAGCTGCTCCATTTTCTTCCTTAGTGACAACATCAGCAAGTTTTTTTCTCTCACTTGCTATTCCTGCAAATATACAAAGTATGTTAGATGTAAGGCTCTTGGACCCCTTGGTCCCACTTGAAGCTTCAATCCTCAAGTTCTTCTCCAGATACTCAATCACTCTGAGTAATTCCTTCTTCTTCTTAGCATTTATCATTTGCTCTTTCTTCATATCTTCCTAAGTTTTCACTATCTCAGCATTGATCAGAAAAAATTTCAGACTCAATGTCTCCTCCTCATCAACAAACTCTGAAGCTTGTCCATCTTCTAGCGATGTACCTGCAAACACACACAACTTTTTAGTTTTCAAATCACAAGACCTTTCAGTCTTGGTTGCTTTCTCAAGCACTTCTTCTTGAACAGGTCTGCACATGGAATCTTCAAATTCCATCCTTGCCTCAAGAAATCGGGGTTCTTCTTCCTCTATGGATTCTGTCATCACTTCACATTTTTTAGACTCAAAAACACAAGCCCTTACATCATCTGGACTTGTCCAATAGCTCAGGAAATCCTCAATGATTTCCTCCTCAGCAAGACAAGCTTCTTGTTGCCTCAAGTCTTCATCATATCTCACAAGATCTCTTGCAGATCTCCATTCTTCATCTGTGCTCTGTTCTGCCTCACAAGAAGAAATTTCTTCTTTCAACTCAACTGCTCTGAGTTCTTCTCTCAATAAGGAAATCTTCTTTTTCCTCAATCTCAACTATAATGGTTGCCAATTTACTCTCTTTTTCATGAGCCAACCAACTCTCTGGCTTTCTTCTATCCACAGTTTCAATCTTTTGAACTGCTCCCTGATCTTAGCTAATTCCTTCCAATACTCTTCATCAGTGAGTCTCTTCCTCATGCCATTTGCTTTGGCATCTTCCCTCACTCTTTTGTTGTGGCTTCTCTCAGAACCTCTGCAATCTCTTCTATGGCTCTCAGTAGCCATTTTCTTCTCTAGGAGTTCTTCACTCACAAGCTGCACTAAACCTCTGCAACAGCAAGCTCTCTTGCTGCAACTCACCTCACCAATCCCTTCCTCTGGACCCAGCTTTTGGCAAGTACTAGTCCCCTCTCTGTTAGAACCTTCTGAGCACTCTCTTCTGCTCTCTAGGCTTCACTTTGTAACTTCTCTCAAGAACACCTCTTTTCTTCTTTCATCCAACCTCAGTTGGGAATATTTCAGGTTCTGCCACACTCTTTCTGCACTCAGAATCCCTCACTGGACTCTTCTATCACTGCTCTCAAAGCTTGTGATCTGCCTATTGCTGAGATTCTTTCCTCACTTGCTTGCACTCTGTATTCTGCAAACAAATCCTTCCAACCAGAGTTCAAATAAGGCTCATCATCTTACCTCTCAAGATCCCTAAATGATCTTGTTTCTTTTCTCACCTGCACTGCATTTCTACCTGCTGCAATCCTCAAGACACTCTGTCTTCAACTCCAGATTCTGTAAATCTGAGTTATCAACCTTCACTGCATATTCAGTCAAATCAAATCAAATCAAATTTCAAATAGCTAATTAGATTCTAGCTTTGATACCACTTGATGAGGGGGTATAACCAACAGTCCTCGGTTTTCTCATTATTTCAACCTCAATCTGTTTGTGAAATGTATCCAAACTTTCTTTTTCCCAACCAATCCACAATTCTAGCAAACTTACAACATTTTTTCTTCCTGAGTTGGCAATTTTAAATAAACAAATCTGGGTTATTTTAATATCTCAATTCAGAGAATTGAGATATTAATTCAACATTTCCTTTATAGCTCTAACCCAATAGTCCATCTTCACATAATTTTGCGGCGGAGGTGTCATCTCTATTCTATGGTTCAAACCATAATAATACCATGCGTATAATATGCCCTCACTCGTGAAGACCCAACAGAACCTTACATCTAAGGTTTTTTTGTCGTTTAATTTTTAAACATGCCACAATCCCATGTAAACTAACACTAGGCATATATGTGGAAACTTACCCCTTCACTCATTTATTCATTAACAACAATGTAGCGTACCTTGGTGTTATGTCGCCCTTATCATCCGACGGCGAGGATGTCATCGCGCCAACTCCGACGATCCAACAACGGACAACGAATATCGCACGGTGTAGATGTGTGAACTTTAACTCGCGACCTTAGTTTAAACAGTACCGATCAATATAAATTAGAATCGGGGCCCAGCACCAACGACCCTTCCACATCCAACAGTGGATAATACGTCGCTCCGACCTTGAAGATCCAACGGTCCAACTGGATATCGCGCGAGTTACTTGCACGACCATTAACTCGCGATGAGAGTGGGTTTCCAAAACTACTTAAGACCACGTGTCGGCCTGTGGCATTTATTGCGTCCAAATGGGGAATACCGCTTATCGTACCAAGGCGGTGTGATATGCCGAAAACTCGCCTTTACTGTTCATTCCTTCATGGTTCCACACTCATGGTTCCGGTTCCATCCGCTTACTAACGTCAATCTACTTCTCTGTGTTATAACGTCCGTGACTCGCTCTCCCAATAGAGCTTCACAACGACATCACTCAACAATTGTATCTTAACAGTAGCCCTCAGCACAGAGTCATCACACTAATTCTCATATCCTGACTTATTGGATTCGAACTCAACGACACCGAAATCAGTTACTCTTATTTAAGAACACATATACATATTCAATACCTAGAAATAACATCAACTTCCTCATCAGATACAGAGTACCATTCAAGCCTGCCAATTACACAGAACATAATTCAACTCCACTACAGAGATTTAGGGCATTCCACACAAGAATTAAATCAATCAATACGCGAATACTCAAGGTATTCTCCACACAGAGTTAAACGACAAATGCACAGTTACATTGAGACAAATTTCTCATTATACAGTGACCAAATTTACAAGCTTTTAGCTGGCCAGATCTTCGATCGATTGGCCCTTTTCTTCTATCTTGTCTCTACGACAGTCCTAAGAAGCCTATGCAGTTCTCTATGTAGGTCTACCTTATTATGCCTATAAGGCTTATTTTTATACAAACCCTGAATCAACTCAACTCATCTAACGCTCAAAACTATTCATATCTCTAACTCTGAGACTAACGCTCTGATAGACAGAGACGGACTCCTAAAATTAGCTTAACTTCTGAAACTGACTATCTCTTTAGGTGCCCATTAATCATTCGGGCAGTTACAATATTTTCTACATTAAACTAAAATCACTCGATTTATTCAGTAATTACATGACCAAGAAAATAAAAGACCCCCCTAAGTCTACCTATATACAAAATATTGGTTTGAACCCAATGCTCCTGCATCAGTATTAAACACATGTGAGAACTATATTATTAAAGAGTTACTTTTCTGTGCTTTTAGTTTTCCTGTTTTGAGGCTATTTTTTATTAATAGCTATTCAAGCCAAATTTACAAAGTCATAATGCTAACTTTATAACTAATTACTTTATCCTACTTTTATCTTCAGTTAAGTGCATTACACTTGAACATTTTTATCTAAATGGAATTTTGGTTTGGGCTATTTTTTTCATATTTTTCTCAAAAAAAGAATCGCCAATTTTCATTTTTTTCTAAAAATAGTTCATCCACATATTTTTTAGTTAGCATTATATAAAATTATTATAAATTTGAAAATTTTAGAAAAAAAAATCACCAAAAATTTAATCATTATCATTTTAAGAATTAGCCAGATTTAACAAAGTTCCTATTTAAAATAAGTATGGATATGTAATTCACATATACATCAAATGATGACCTCTCTGCACTGTGAAACCATTGAAATTGCAATGCTAAGGGATGGTAAAAAGTTAAATCTCACCATGAACATTACGAGATAGATTTTAAGCAAATTGGTTCACAAAAAAAATATTTTGTTGTATAACAGCATGCTCAAGACATTCTTAGCAAACCTTATAAAAAATAGACAGAAATATAACATGAATATTGCCAATTTTAAATTAGGGAAAAGTAATTCTTTTAATGAATGCTAATTATACTATGAAGAGTTCTTATCAAATGCAAGTAACAAAGTTAAAATTGTAAAACTTGCCCATTTGTGAGCTTATACACTATCCAACAAAGTGTTCATGATAAAAAAAATTCACTTCAAAATGTATACTCAAAGACCCAATCTATGACACTAATGAAAATACACAAAGTTACTAAACAGACGTAAGATCCTTTCCAAGTAAATCACTTCAAATAGTTTCATCATAACTCGTACACCAAATCCTAATCTATATTAGACAATAATTACATATTTGCATCATTACTCACATTTTCAAACTCTATGCACATAAAAAATAAGGGTAATTACAATTCTAGTATGAGATTAATTTTAAGGATTGCAAAACATAAGGCTCCCATAACCAATAGATGGATCTTAAGCAAAGTATTTCACACAAAACATGTTCATCGTCTAAGGCTAAGCTCAAGACATTCTTAAGGATTGCAAGTGAAAGTAAATAAAAAGGTACAATAAGCTTCACCATTCCCAAGTTGAGGACAAAACAATTCCTACAATAAATGCTTGTTCACGACAAGCAAGTTCAAATAATATGATGCAAAATTGTTTTGGCCAAAAAGATATGATGCACCCATTATCCAACATAGGGATCATGATATTATTCCTTGACACCAATACAACTACATAAACTTGCTAACCAAATGCAATATCCTTGCAAATAAAATCATCTCAAAGAGTTGTATAATTACTTATACACCAAATTATTAGCTATATTCTCTAACAACAATAGAGTTGCATCATTACTCACAACACCTAACTTTATGTATAGAAAATATAAAAGTAATTACAACTATAGTATAAGACCGATGTTAATTTGAATAAATAAATATATCCATGAGTAATACCAAATAGATCTCAAGCAAAGTAGTTCACATAATAAACATCTATTGATTAGGAAAAACTTAAAGACATTCTTAGGAATCCTTATTAAAAGTAAAAATAAAAACATCGTGAACAACACCAATCCAGACACGGATAAAGCAATCCATAATAAATGCAAGCTAATTATAAGTAGATTTGAAGAATAAAATGATTTAAAAATGTATTTGTCAAAATATATGATATTACCACTATTAAAAACAAAGTTCATGATTTAAAAAACATTTTAGAAATTATATTGGATCACCCAACCCCTTAATTTGAAGCCAAAACCACTCATTCCATTCTCAAAAAATTAAACATGAATATATTCCATGCAAGTTTGATGCCTAAAGACACACATAATGGTGTCTCACATATGAACCATACCCAATCCCTTACAAAGATTAAACATCACTCAATTCATCTTAAGTAAATTTAATAATCATAATGACTACAATTACATAGGGGAGAATACATGCATGCTATATTTGAGCTCATGAAAATGCATGCAAACCTAAATTGTAACAAAAAAATCTACCTGAATATTCAAAGCAATAATCAAACAAATTTCCATGACCTTCATTAAAAAACACAATGAAGGTCATTCTCTTTGTAGAATAAACTTACTAGTAAAAACACCACCATTGCCACCATATCATCCTTCGCCAATGTATTCCAATATGTCTTTTCCACTCCACAATGAAACATGTTTTATATACAATGACATGACACAATACATTAGATATAGATCATGGAAACAAACTAATATAGAAGGCATAATTACAATGAGATTACATCATTAGATTAGATATTTGTCCGATGTAGTCGATTAGTTGTGAAAGTCTACCAAAAAACACACACACATTGTTAACACTGGAAAATCGTACAGCAGAAGATGACATTAATTGATGTCAATCCAAAGGATTTACAAGGCTGGAAGACATTATAGGATTCGGAAAGTATTTAAAAATCTCAAAAGTTTTGAGGAAAATCAAATTTGAACTAGTCTTAAATGTTGATTGCGTGCATTATCCTTCGAGAAGAGCACCTTCTGCGCACCTTTTTTCTCGATAAGAGTGCATCCTTGAGAGTGGCGAAATGTCACTATCCGGGAGCACATAAAGAAAATGACAAGTTACTCCTTACTTGAAGTCACCTAAGGACAACCACCAATGCCTCCTTAGACACTATGTGAGCACACAATGGAATATTTGGAGCACATAAAGGAATCACACCTCTCCCTTGGGTCACCGTCCATAATGTACCAAGGGAGGGAAGGAGGATTTGAAATGCCCTATATAAAGCCACCATGAGATGAATAATGGGTGATCACATTGTTATGCTGGCCAGAATTTCCCAAGAAATACCTGCAGTTTGTAACCCGGAGCTAAAGACAAAGGGGACTCACTTGTTGGCCACCCAACAAGCTCAGTCCACATAGTAGAGAGAGAGGGAGACTACACTGAGGCAAGCTTGGGATAAAAACATCCTTGCATCGAGACCTAGAACCATTGTCTAGGGTCCCTTTGGCAAGAGGGTAAAGTATCACTCTTCTTACTACCGGCGCTCAATAAGAGGGGCCTAGAGCCACCGTTTTCATTATTGTGTCATTTGACTCGTTCAGAGCTTCTGTTTATTTATGTTTAGTTTTAGTTTAGTTTTTATATTACATTTTCATTCTTTTTCTTTTATATAGTATGCTCATTTACTCCACTTCTTTCTGCATGTTACCAATAGTTTAAAGGGGTAAACCACACCCCTTAAATTGGTGTGATTTCATACATACGTGCACCAAACACACCACAACACACATAATTTAGTTTGTTAGCTCCATTAGAGAATTTCAAATCCCATCTTCAGAATGCCACAATTTCCTTACATCAATGGATCAAAATATCTGGCCATCACCCACTACCGAGATAGCCTTGATCATGCCAATCAAAATATTTGGACATCACCCACTACCGAGATATCTTTGATCATGCCCACTTTCGTGATAGCTATGGTAGGATAGTTCTAAGCAAATGTTGGAAAAACACAAGGTGGGTTCTTTAGTAGATATAGGAAGGAGAACAAGAAGAGGAAGGCATGGCCATGCAAATGATTGAGAAAACATATACGACCATGAGTCCCACTAGTAAGGGTGCACGAGCCGTAACAAGAGCTAGAGTGCAAGATCTATGTCCAACCTTTAAACAAGTATAGCACACCAATCAAAAAATACTTAAGAATGAAGTGACCAATGGAAATGGACTAGAAAAGCATGAAAAACATCAAACTCCAATGATATTTAAATAGCTCACCTACCCTCCATGTAGGATTTGAATGTTACAGTGTCATATAAGAAAAAAACCTGCTTACATAGCTAATTAAGACCCCATTTTAAGGTTTGATGACTATAAGTCTCCTTCCCCTAATTAAAATATATTAATATGTACATAATTAGTAAGAATAATTTTTGTTGCATGAAATCCCATTCTCTAATATTATCAGTGATAGTTTTTAGATGCAAATCTACTTCATGTAAAGGAAATCTTAAATAACTACAAAAGTAAAACTAGAAGCTCTCTAAATTCTAGAATAATTGAAATCCCAAGAGGGTCGTAAACAAAAATGCAAAAAAAAATTTCCATAGCAAAGAGAAGAGAGTTTGACATATCTAGAGGTCAATTATGGAAAACAATGTCCAATTTTAGGGGTCTTTCGTATGTCAACATCCATCTTCTTAGTAAATTGCTCATCTTCATCTAGAGCCTTATCACCATCTACAAATTCCACCTCCAATCCTGATTTTTTCATTTTGTTTTAGGAAATCATTCTTGTTTTATGGCACTTTCCTTGTCTTCCTCTATTTCAATAAATAAAAAAAGAAATTAACTCTTTTACATCCGAGTACATTTTTACATCCTCAAGAACGCCCTAGATCTAGGATAACCTTACAAACATCCTGATCAACCATGTGGTTTACAATTTTCCTAGCTTTGTCTTCACTTTAGCCTCTCATGTTCACTAGGATCATTGTCATGATAGCTATGAAGAAGAAAGTAGAGATTTGTTATGGCATCCACATCAAATATCGTTAGATTTTTTGCTAAAGGATTTCTATCTCTTTTCTTGTTATTTCCATATTCATATGGTCATCCTCTACATGGAGTGTAATCCATTCTTCTACACCAACAATATACTTGAGAGAGATAAAAAATTCATAGATGGGACACTAACATGTTGCAAATAGATAAGATCATGGATATGGTGACCTTCCTCCATAACTAGGTGATCTACGAATGGAATTTTGATTATGTAGAGAACGAAGTGAAGGAAGAAATATAAATGAAAACACATAAAGTTATTGCAAATATCCCAACAATATAGCAAAACCCAAATTATATTGATTTCTAAAATAGAAAAGGACTGTAAAATGAAGGCAAAACAGTATAGCTAGAATGATGATAACTTATCTTTGAAGAAAGGTGTGCTGACCATACTCATTCACAAGAAGAAATTGCAAGAGAAAAAAACTATATCTTAGCATAAAGTTTGATTCCTAAGATACAAAACCCCTAAATATCCAAAACCCTAAACTAGGAAGAATATGGCAAAAGCAATGCCAACCCAAAGAGAATAGTTGATACGTAAACTTCCTTGGGGCACCATTTTTTATACAAAATCCATTTAAGGTGTTTCTTAGTTTATTATAAATATTAATCCATGTTATGTGTATTTGGTGGGCCACACAATTTTTCTTATGTCAACTATCAAAAAAACATGAGGGAAATGCTTGAAAAATACATTGGAATTTTAGGACCTAAGAAACTATAGTAGGATTTCCAACGTGTGGAACCATTTTGAGTCAATGGAACATGTGGATCGCCATCAGTATCAACTTAGATTAGTCTTCCCCTGGGATTAGTCTTCCTGCGAGAAGCAATGCCACCCATTACATCAAGTTCCTCCATTAGGTGGTAAAACTTCTATTGAATCTATCTCCTGGTGAACCAAATGCTACCCTTTAGTCACAACTCGATGTAGTTATATGTTTAGCTAGAAGATGCCATTCATCTTGGTATCCATGATCCAATCAACTATTTCTTGCACAATGCAAGAATGATTGAGCTCTGTAGGTCCCAACTATTTCTTATTTAACTCCCTATTAATTATAATAAATTTTTTGTCAATGCAAGAATTATTGAACTCTGTAGATCCCAACTATTTCTTATTTAATTGCCTATTAATTATAATAACATCCACTTTGTATTAGTCAATTAGTTTTGTGCCGGTTTTAGTTTTTCCTGTGGTTTAGTTCTTATAAAATGATCTAATTTATGATTAGTTTAGTTTTGTGTGAGGTTTAGTTTTTATTAAATTTTTAATTATATAATTTAAAAAAAGATAGGTGATCTAATTTCTGAAAATCCCATAGAAATAGGGAGATCAAAATTGTTCCATCCAATGTCGACTATGTCTTGTATAATCCTAATAACAACATCTTGTATTTGAGAAATCACTATTCCTAATTCTTCCTTCTAAAATGTAGGTGAGACCCAGACTAAACTCATCCTAGTCACGAATAAAAGGAAAAAATAAAACAAATTATGTGAGGATTTGTCCCCATCCAATCTCCACTTCAAATTTTATGAGGAGGATTTAAACCCATCCTAGTTATGCATAAGAAGAAAAAAAAAGAAGGTTTTGTGTGAGGTTTAGTCTCCATCCAATATCAAATTCAAATTTTATGAAGAATATTTAAAGTTAAAAGCTAATTGTGAGGGATAAAAACTGTCTCAGAAAATATCTAAGCTTAACAAAATCTAGCACTATCCTGATGACAATTTCTTGCAATTGGATGTGGATAATTTTTCCTTAATCATATAAAAGAGCCAAAACCTAAATTCATTCTTATCCTTTAAAAAGGATTATAACTAATGTAATTGAATAACAATTATATGAGCCTTGGCACTACTAAGGAAGCATGCAGAACAGAAAGCAAGTTTGGAAGTGTGATATCTTCGAACAGACTTCTATAATCACTGTTGCAGATTTTAAAGGAAGTCATTGTGGGAGTATAAATATGTCATCTACGTTATAAACCTTGGAAATATATGCTATGAATGAATTTCCTTGCCTTCTTTAATGATACGGAATTTCCCTTTGGTTTATTCCAATGGTAGAGTTGGTTTTATAAGCATAATTAAATTGATATTAGATATAACTCTATGAATGAATTTCCTTGCCGTGTTTAATGATATGGAATTTCCATTTGGTTTATTCCAATGATAGAGTTGGTTTTATAAGCACAATTAAATTGATATTAGATGTAACTGTGGAAAGATGAAATAAAAATCCAAACAACGAACAATAATGAAATGGAAATTATGAATGCCAAACTTTATACAACTTGAATAAACACAATGACATTATATTATATAAAATATAGTTGTATGTTTGAGCTTGAGTTAACAGAAGGGAATCTCATGGACTTTGCCCTCCACGGATACAGCTCATTTGGTCTAAACTCCAGCTAAGGAACAATTGGGCAACCATATCACCCATTATTATTTTGAATTGAGCCATACCATCATTGAAATCTCCTAGTTCGTGCCAGTCATAATAAACCCATTGAAGTTGTTCATGCATGGAATAAGGTAGGCTCCCAAATCCCCAATTCACCTAAACCATCAATATGTTCAGACATACAAATGCAAGTTATCCATGGGTAAAACAATACCAGTGGAGACAACCTCTCAAGGTCACCACATGGCAAACACGATCTAACAAGTTCTCTAATATTGACCAGATCTCTGGTTATACCCACATTTGCAGCAAACCAATTGCTCCCTCTACTGTTCACAACATAATCTTTTATTTCTCTTCTCACTACTAAAGCCCTACAGCAAACCCAGTTCCTCTACTGTCCACCAGGTAATCTCTTATTGCCCTTCTTGCTACAAGAGAGCTACAGAGATCTATTTCCTACTGTGTGCTCAGTTGGGCCTCAACCTTGTACTTCATGAGCAATCATGACTGTCATCTCTTCGTTTTAGTGTTGCAGGCATCCAGCCCACAGTCATGATTGTGAATAAGCAGTAAGAGACTGGGTAAGTAGATGATCGTTGCAAGTACAATACTATCAGTACTACTTCCGTCTCTTTAACGGCTGCAAATGCAATATTGAGATATCATGTTGAAATGTGACAACAAAATTAATTACATAATTAATGTAATTATGGGCAAAAATTTAGTTATTACTGGTCAGTTAGTTGTATAATCAAAAGGAGTTATGTTAATAGTTTATATAGTCATATGGAGTTATATAACTAAGTAACCCATATTAATTAATTAAAATTGCTCAAAAAACTTGTAACTATGGAAAATCATTCTTAATTAATAAAAACTTCCAATCCCTTGCCTGGGGAAATTTCCTTGACACCTCATCAAGATTTATTTCAGTTTGCATTTATTTATATGCATTTCGCGAGGGAGAATAGTGATGCAGAACCGCTGAAAAATTGCTTCAACCATAGTGAAAGGTGAAGGAAACCCGCTTAACGAAAGTCAACCGCTGACAAACTTCTTCAGCCGCAGTGAAGGGTGAAGGAAAACCGCTTAACGAAAGTCAGTAGCCTGACCACTTGTGAAAATTCGACTGCAGAGTCGGATACACAACGAAATCCAGGTAACTTATGATTATATTAACAAGAATTTTTTAAGAAATTCTGGAAAATTTTCCTGAACAATGGAAATCTTAGAATTTGTTTTTAAAAGAAAACAAAAGTTTTTTTTCATCTTTCCATGTTACCATCAGTTTCCAGCAAAGCCAATATAACATTGCGTCACTAAAATTCACCATCATATCATCTCATCTGGACTCATCCTCCAACACTCCCCAAGAAGATGACTGTGAAATCCAAACTTTACCCAAGCCATGCATTACAGAGCACTCTACATCCATGCCCCCAAAACCTTCATAGCCCTGCTGCTACGTTTAATGCTATAACCCACAATCTTTAAAAGTATCACCACCCTAAAATTGGCAAATTCTATAAATCAGTTCAAATAAATGCAAGAAGTATATGCCCCAACCAAATTTATGGTGGCAACATTGGATTACATATGAGACCATTTATCAATACCTGCTGAAAATGCAATCGCCAGCCCCATAAAACAGAGCACACCTCCATCTATGAAGTATAATAACATCTTATTTAACTGCTTGTTAATTATAATAACATCCACTTTGTATTAGTCAATTAGTTTTGTGCTGGTTTTAGTTTTGTCTGCGGTTTAGTTCTTATAAAATCTCTAAGCATCTAATATATGATTAGTTTTGTGTGAGGTTGAGTTTTTATCAAATCTTTAATTATATAATTTAAGGAAAGATGGGTACTCTCATTTCTGAAAATCCCATAAAATGGGGTTCAATCCTATAGAAATGGGGTTCTATGCGAAAGGTTGAAGGTGAAAGTTAATTGTGAAAGATAAAACTGTTCGCTATCCAGTATAATTTCAGTATAATTTTAATAACAATATTTTGTATTTGGGAAATCATTCTTCCTAATTCTTCTTTTTGACAACATTTTGTATTTGAGAAATCATTCTTTCTAATTCTTCCTTTTAACATCTAAGCTAGAACCCACAATAAACTCATCCTAGTTATGAAGAAAAGGAAAAAATAAAATAAATTGGGTGAGAACTTGTCCCATCGAATCTCCATTTCAAATTTTATCATAAATTGTGTGAGAATTTGTCCCCATCGGATCTCCACTTTTTATGAGAATGATTTAAACAATCATAGAAGTTTTGTGTAAAGTTTAGTCTCCATCCAATATCAAGTTCGGTTCAAATTTTATGAGGAATATTTAAATATAAAAGCTAATTGTGACAAATAAAAAGGGTCTCAGAAAGCATCCAAGCTTAACAAAATCAAAATCTAGCACTACACTGGTGACAATGTCTTGTAATTGGATGTGAATAATTTTTCCTTCGGCATATAAACTAGCCTCGACCTAAATTCATTCTTATCCTTTAAAAATTGATTAACTAATGAAATTGAATAACAGTTATTTGAGCCTTGGCACTACGTCTAACAAAGCACGCAGAACAGAAAGCAAGTCTGCAACTGTGATATCTTCGAACAGACTTCTGTAATCACTGTTGCAGATTTCAAAGGAAGTCGTTGTGGGAGTATAAGTATGTCATTTACGTTGTGAACATTGGAGTTATATGCGCATATTTAAATGGAGTTGTCTACCGAAGCCGAGTTTTGGCCCGGATGGCAGAAATTTGCCGGAATCCAGTCAACTAAATTTTAAAAAATCAGATAGTTGCAGTGCTTGGAATCCATTTTTGATAGTGGAAATGGATTCAGCACTATCAAAAACCCTTAGGACATTCAAAATACTAATGTTTAACAACTGTAAACAAGATTCTGGTCAAATCTTTGCCGGATTTTCTGAAAATCATTACCGGATTCTGGATCAAAACGCGGCCTTTTTAGACTAGGCGTATTTAAATGGATATCAGATATAATTGAGGAAAAACGAAATGAAAATCCAAACAACTGATAATAATGAAATGAAAATTATGAATGCCCAACTTTATACAACTTGAATAAACATAATGACTATATTTTATACTGACATTTATATTATATAAAATATAATTGTATGTTCGAGCTTGAGTTCACATAAGGGAATCTCATGGACTTTACCCTCCATGGATACAGCTCATTTGGTCTAAACTCCAGCCAAAATACAATTGGGCAACAATATTGTCCATTATTATTTTGAATTGAGCAATACAATAATTGAAATCTCCTCGTTCGTACCAGTAATACTAAATCCATTGAAATTTTTCATCCAGGGAATAAGGTAGCTCCCAAATTCAACTAAACCATCAATATGTTCAGATACAAATGCGAGTTATCCATGGGTAAAACAATACCAGTGGAGACAACCTCTTAAGGTCATCACATGGTAAACAAGATCCAACAAGTTCTCTAATTATTGACCAGATCTCTGGTTATACCCACATTTGCAGCAAACCAGTTGCTCCCTCTACTGTCCACAACATAATCTTTTATTTCTGTTCTCGCTACTAAAGCCCTGCAGCAAACCCCGTTCCTCTACTGTCCACTAGGTAATCTCTTAGTGCCCTTCTTGCTACAAGAGAGCTATAGACATCTATTTCCTGATGTCTTACTAGTTGGGCCTCAACCTTGTAGTTCATAAACAATCATGACTGTCATCTCTTCGTTTTAGTGTTCCAGGCATCCAGTCCGCACTCATGATTGTGAATAAGCAGTAAGAGATTGGGTAAGTAGATGATCGCTGTAGGTACAATACTATCGGAATCTGTTACTGCTTCAGTCTCTTCCAGTACAGTCTCTTCAACCAATGCAAATGCAATATTGAGACATCCAAACAAGTTCACAAGCAGAAACTGATTTCTCTGCCAAATTTCCTTGAAGACACCCATTTCAACAAACAAATTCTGCAACAGGACACAGTGCTCTTTCAAGCTCCACTGTGAAGTTTGCACAACCCTAACCCTAAACAACAGATTGCTCTGTCAATCCATTATAGCCTGAGCTGTGAGTGACCACATGTTTTCATTGTTCTAGGTTTAGGTACTTATCAAACACTTTCCCATCCAGATGCTCACCACCTGTGAGAGGTGTGCCCACACCAGTGTCCCATGAATATGAGCTGAGAAGCATCACATGCATGTTGGTGAATATAATTATAATATTTTCCCTTGAGAGGCCCCATTGGAAACTTGTTTTACTGGTTAAGCTATAGCTCAACTTTGAAACGTGTGGAATTTTAATATTATTAATCCAAGTTTGATTGGGAATACAAATAGGAAGCAGTAACATCTCAAAAGTGCAGTTCTCTGAACTTTAACTCAATCCCAGTAAATTCTGATAATGGATTACCAGAATAAGATTCTAACTTAAAAAAAGTTATAAGTTAAAAAACAGAACAACATAACAACTTTCTGCTTTCAATGTGGTAGGTTCAGGTCCTCTGGTATTTGAATTCCATTCAGATCAGTTACACTTTTTACCTCGAAAAAATCGTGAAAAGGAAAAGCTATATGCGAATCTGGAAAAGGAAGCGAAATTATTGCTGGGCAAGTGGGTGGAGGGATCAGATTTGAAGCCGACCCTGAGTACGAAGACGAATAAAATTATAAAAGTTGTATTAAAAGTAACATAAAATATATAAAAGTTGTATTAGAGGTAAAATAAAATATATAAAAATAGTGTATAAATTGATTGGTCTCGAAATTGTTAATGGTGTATTTTTTTTTATTAAAACAAAGTATCATGTACAGTAAACATTATAATTGCTTCTAGATTAATAAAAATCACATTTCTAAATATCTAGATAATAAGTTGCTTTGATATTAAAAAATCAAATTAAATATTTAGATTTTTCAAAATTAAGAATAATGGCAGGTTTAATATGCATTATTAATTACTTTTAGATTAAAAAAATTATATTTCTATATAAGATTAATTATTTTGATGTCAAAAAATCATATTTAGAATTTTAATATGATTTGAATTTTATAAATTAATAATATATGTATTATTAATTGTTTAGATTAAAAAAAATTCATATTCATAAGAATAATTGTTTTGATATTAAATTATTAAATTAAACATTTAGAATTTTATAAATTAAGAATAATATAACTTAATTTTGTCGTATAGATTATTTATTATGTGTGATAAAAATATAAAAATATCAATGATATTTTAAAATAGTAATAATAAATTTATTTTAAGTATAGTATTGATTATCTTTTATATATTTAATTAAACATTAAATTTATATAGAATTTAGTATTGATTTCCAAATATATATTTAATCAAATATTTATGTTAAAACAAGTTATATTTTATTAAATTCATCAAATTAATAGTTTGATATTATTAAACATTTCAAAAGCACTAGGATTATTAAGAAAAAAAAATCATTGTATCCAACACCAAAACTCTTAATAAGTTAGGTTGGTTAAATGGATAATAAATATATAGGCTCATTTTTCTTAATTTCAGTTTTCTTGCATAAATCACATGAAATTTATGTGCACATGTTGCTATGTTGTAATATTATTTCTTTAGCATTCTTAATTCTTACAATTCCATCATTCAAATATGTGATCCATGCCAATAACTATTCACAAATCATATTTTTTTAATCAAGTATAGAAAATAATTGTTGAAGTTGATGCAAAAGAAACAAGACCTTGAATATCAGAGCTAAAGAAAGGCTTCAAAGAGAAAGAAAAGGACAAGAAAAGAAACAATTAAAACAACAATTAAAAGAAGCAATTGAGAACAAAGATTCTTGACAAGACCACAAGCAATCTCGAAAAGAGTAAAATGTTAAGAAATTAAATGGATCAAATGATGAAGAATGAATATTTTTTCCTATACCTAACAAACATTTAGGTCTATAAGTATCATTCAATTTCCTCTCATCGCCCTTTCAATTAGAGGTTCATTCATATATGTTCTTTTCCAACACCTCCAAATCTTCCAAGGGTACTTGATCCTACTTAAATCTTGTTTTAAGTGCGTTTCGCTTAACATTGTTATCTAAATGGAATTTTGGTTTGGGTTATTTTTCATATTTTTTTCAAAAAAAGAATCACCAATTTCCATTTTTTTCTAAAAACAATTCATCCAAATATGTTTTAGTTAGCATTATATCAAATTATTATAAATTTGAATATTGTACCAAAAAAAATCACCAAATATTTTATCATTCGCATTTTAAAAATTAGCAAGATTCAACAAAGTTCCTACACTTTAAAATAAGTATCGATCTATAAAATTTTCCTAATTCACCTCTCTACACTGTGAAACCATGGACAATTCCAATTCTAAGGGATGGTAAAGAATTAGCAAGATTCAACAAAGTTCCTACACTTTAAAATAAGTATTGATCTATAAAATTTGCCTAATTCACATACACATTAAATGATGACCTCTCTGCAATGTGAAACCATGGAAAATTCCAATTCTAGGGGATGGTAAAAAGATAAATCTCACCATGAGCATTATGAGATAGAGTTCAAGCAAATTGGTTCACAAAATTAACTTTGGTTGTATAGCAATATGCTCAAGACATTCTTAGCAAACCCTATAAAAAATAGACAGAAAGATAACATGAATATTGCCAATTTTAAATTGAGGAAAATGAATTATTTTAATGAATGCAACTAGTTGTACTTTGAAGAGTTCTTATCAAATGCAAATAACGAAGTTAAAATTGTAAAACCTGCCCATTTGCAAGGCTATAGGAAAAATGATTTCAAGATGGAAACCACAAGACTCAACTCCCTATATTCTAAAGATGATGCAAATTTATCTCGGCCAAAATATATATGATGTATCCACTATCCAAAAAAATGTTCATGATAAAAAAAATTCACTTTAAAATTTGGACTCAAAGACCCAATCTAGATTGACACTAAGGAAAATACACCAAGTTACTAAACAAATGTAAGATCATTTCCAAGTAAATCACTTCAAATAGTTTCATCATAAATTGTACACCAAATGATAATCTATATTGGCCAACATTTACATATTTTCATCATTGCTCACATTGTCAAACACTATGCACATAAAAGCTAAGGATAATTTTAGTTCTAGTATGAGACTAATGTTAAAGGACTACAAAACATAAGACTCCCATAACCAACAATAGATGGATCTTAAGAAAATAATTTCACAAAAAAAAAAAAAAATCATTGTCTAAGGCCAAGCTCGAGACATTCTTAAGAATTGAGAGTGAAAGTAAATAAAAAGATACAATAAACTTCACCATTCCCAAGTTGAGGACAAAACAATTCCTACAATAAATGCAAGTTTACGACAAACAAGTTCAAGTAATATGATGCAAAACTGTTTTGGCCAAAAAGATATGGTGTACCCATTATCCAACATAGGGATCATGATAACAAAAAATCTCTTTGAAATCTTGATTAGATAAACTAATACTCCTTGACAATAATACAACTACACAAACTTGCTAACCAAATGCAATATCCTTGCAAATAAAATCATCTCAAAGAGTTGTATAATTACTTATACACCAAATGGTTAGCTATATTCTCTAACAATGATAGAGTTGCATCATTACTCACAACATCTAACTCTATGTATAGAAAATATAAAAGTGATTGCAACTATAGTATAGGAGTAATGTTAATTTGAATAAATAAATATCTCCATAAGTAACACCAAATAGATCTCAAGCAAAGTAGTTCACATAATAAACATTTATTGATTAGAAAAAACCTAAAGGCATTCTTAAGAAACCTTATTAGAAGTAAAAATAAAATACCTTAAACAACACCAATCCAGAGACAAGGATAAAGCAATTCCATAATAAGTGCAAGCTAATTATAAGTATATTGAAGGAATAAGATGATTTAAAAGTGTATTTGTCAAAATATATGATATTACCACTATTAAAAACAAGGCTCATGGTTAAAAAAAAAACATTTTAGAAATTATATTAGATGATCCAACCCCTTAATTTGAAGCCAAAACCACTTATTCCATTCTTAAGAAATTACACATGAATATATTCCATGCAAGTTTGATGCCTAAGGACACACCTAATGGTGTCTCACATTTGAACCATGCCCAATCCCTTACAAAGATTAAACATCACCCAATTCATCTTTAAATAAATTTAATAATCACAATGACTACAACTAGCATTTGCACTGAGAGGTGCAAAGAAACGACGAAGAAATGCTCATAAGAGTGAAATGTGGAAAGCAATAATAAAGCGAAATATATGGAAAATGAAATACAATCAATATTTGAGTTTCTATATATCTTCTAAAAAATATAGAAAGAGGTAAAATTTGAGAAGAATGTTACACTAATGTAAATGTCCTAGAGCAATGACAATCCTTGCAGGAAGAAGGTATAGAGGAGAAGAGTTCAATTTCTTTGGTTTTTTTTTAAGATGGCATGGAATAAATTCTAAACACGAAAATTATGATGTATCTATCAAATAAAGAGATATGCCTTGGGAAAGATTGAGCTAGCCATTATGACTAAGAGCTAACTCAAATCCCTTATGTGGCACAAGAGATGTACCCTGTACACTATGCCTTATTATTTTGCTATTTTGAAAAGGGGGAACAACTTGATAAGCAACACAATCAGAGATGTTTCAAACCATAAAAACAAATTTGTTTGTAATATATATATATATATATATATATATATATATATATATAAACAAAAAAAAATGCATAAAGATTGATAAAATTGTTAAAGTTTGTTGGTATAAATTTAATAATCCAACTTTGATTTTCAAAAATTATATAACAAACATTAGCATAAAACTTTAATAGAATTGTGAAAAATTGCTAAATATTTGTCCAATTTAAAGGCATGTTCCATTTTCATTCTATGTGATAGGTTTATTAGAAGCATAACAATATAAAAGAGCATCAAGTTATAAGTGGTTATTATATTTTAATAAAATGGTTGTTTAAAGTCAAGTTTAATTATTTATTAAGTGTGTTTTTCCACTCTAAAGAATTGATTCCATTTTTATTTTCTTTTACAATGTTAAAGAGACGTAACTCATTAATTTTAAAAACATCATACACAATGATTCACTATTCCATATATTAATGTCAATAGCATTACAATTTAAGATGATTTAGTTGTGAAATGATTTGATATTGTATTGATATTAACAATGCTACACACCACAAAACAAAATTGTAACATAACTTTAAATAACACTATAATGTAAAATGATAAAATTACATTAATGTCAACAACAATGCAAGCAAACCAATACTTTCCATTACTATTGATGAAAATATAATGTTAAATGTTTTAATGCCTTGATTTTAACAATGAAATGACGAAAAATATTTAGATACAATAATTTCCACAACCATATGGTGTGAAAATAATTCAATTCACTAATTTTAATGTTAATGCAATTTAAAACAATAAAGTGCATTAACTTCAATACATGTTCATTAATTATCATTAATTTTATTAATAATATGATGCAAAAGTAATTTCAAATTTATTTAAAAAAATTATGCAATAGGTTAAAAAGTAAATCATATTTACATATTCAAATAAATTTAAAAATACACATCAAAATGTAGTAAAATTTAAATAACTATACAAAAAAATAAAAATTAAATGGATTGCACTACAATACAAACAATGATAAATATGATAAATGAAATGTATATAACTATTTTATATGCAGAAATTAAATATCAATAAAATGAATATATATTATTGAAAACAATGATTTAATAAACTATTATGATTTAATGAAATTATCTAATGGAGATATATTATTAATTAATATAATTTCACATTAATTTTGGAGATTTAAAATAAATCAAATATGTGAATTTTCATGTAAATTTTTTTGATACATAAACAATTATATAAATAGTTGATGTTATATTTTTTTGTTTACAGAGTGGGTAAGCCTATCATAATTTAGTTTTCAAACCAATAGTGAAGCCAACCATCACTTGCTACTATCAAGGAATGCAAACTGACTTATCAACATTATTCAAAGAAAACCATGTCACCTGAAATTACCTTGTTTATGGTCCATAAAGAGTAAATGGATTTTGGAGTAGTTCTCAGGTGTACATAGTCCTGCTGAGTATTGGACCATTAGGTTTGTGACGACCAAACCTCGCTGCTGGGCTTATTAGAACCAAACCTCCACACACAACCCTGGATCACAACCTAGACACTCATATATTGGGTTTTAATAATATCCCTCACTTTCTATGTAAATTTAAAATATTTAGATCCTCGGTGCTTATCTTTTTCATATAAGTCATGGATGGCCTTCCAGAATCCGATGGATATGGGATGTCAAATAATTGATCTCTCCCATATCCATCTAATCCCATAATATTCTGGGAATTCAAAATAGACTTAAACTCAAGGTGCATGACCACTCTTTATATTTGTTAATGGAAATTTCTAAATTTATTTTGAGCAAGAAACATACTAACTATACTCAATAATTTTTTCCTCCTCTTTTTTCCATCCGTTTCTGTGTCTCATCAGGTAATGAAGCTGAGATATGTAATCAACCATGTGAACTTGGGCTATGTAATTTATAGAGAATCACATCGTCATTCACATGGAAATTAGGGTCGGTAGGTGGGTTCAGTGAATTACGAAACCACGGAACGCTTGAATTCAAGTCAAATTCTTAACAGTTCACACTTCAATGCACCTAAAGCATTACATAAATGCGAAAGCAAGTAGGTAGCTAAATGGAAGGCAACACTGTGTGGAGAGCACATAATCCAACAAGTCCCTTTATTGTGACACAAAAATATCAATAAATGTCTCTCTTGTTGCAACTTAACTCTCCACCTCGCATATCAACTCTGCAAATTTTTGTTCAGCACAAAAAAAAATACATCGCAACTCCATTTGAAGCTCGATTTTACCCATGGGTCTTTCTTCGCTCTTGTGTCATTTTCCCATTCATATTCATAAATATTATCTGAGCTACATATGATACTTTTCTTCAACATCGGTTATTTATATGTAGCATTCTCTTTTGGAACTGGCCATATACTTATTTTTGAGTATTATGTTCGAGATCATTGGATTTTCTCAATGAATTCACATTTGTCATTAGTCCTCATCATTAATTGGAAATATATTTTGGGAATGCATTCCTTTTAGAAGCCATGGATTTTTCAAATTGTGAGTTGTTATGATTGACATTTCAGCAAAGAGACAATTTGTAAGCTCAGTTTTATCTCAAAATATCTTCACACGAACATTGTTCACTGCATAAGAAATATACATCCCCGGCAAGGAGGTATAGATGACCAACACTTCCAAACTGCAAAAAGATATTTTGTCACTGTACATTTTCGATTGGAGTTAAATAATACAATCAAAATTAAATAAATTTTAAATGAAAAACAAATGAATTTCTGCTCTATTTTTTTTCACCTTTTACATTGAAAAAAATATATTAGAGTTAAATAGATGGAGGCAGCTCCTCCTGGAACTGTGAAATGAATATTTAAAAAAATAAACACCCATCGGTATGCACATTAAACATAATATATTAGTACGAATTGTTAATAAAATACTTGAATTCCTAATTTCTGTGTAATTGTGTAGTAAATAAAATATGTAAACAAAGGTCCATGGGGTCTTAGTTAAACAGTGATGAGGCAGGTTGTTATGGAACTCATCACATGTTCAATTCCCTTCCCTGATCAGGATGATGTATCTGGACATGTTGGTCAATATGGAGTAAAAAAAGAAAAAAAAGGAGACAAGAGAAAATAAAAAGAAAAATGAAAGGTCCTACCAAACTTACACAAAAAAAAATGGTAAACAGATAATTTTTTTATTGTTCATGAAATATTTGAATTCCTAATTTTTGTGTAATTATGTAGTAGATTGAATATTACATTCAAAATTGCAAAAGTGGAAGAACAACAAAATGGAATAATATGGAGGTAGTTCCTTTTAGAATTGTGAAATAATTATTTAAAAAAAAAAACACCAATATTTATGCACATTAAATCAAATATATTAGTATAGGTTTTTCCAGAATGAAGGAAAATGGTGTAAGCACCAACACGCATTGGAATAAACAATGAAGGACAAGGTTCAACCCATTTGATAACTCCTTCCCTACATGAACACGATTTACTTCATAACAAATCCACATCCCCGACAAGGAAGCATAGATTCCCAACACTTCTAGACTGCAGAAAGGGCATTTGTCACTATACATTTTGGATTGATCCTTCTTCAATTCAATTCAAACCCCCCAATAAATTTTACATTTCAGATCACAAGAAAATCTTCTTCTTTTTAGAAAAATGGTTAGAATCTAACTCTGCGCAACTCTAGATCCTGGAATGAAGGATTTTAAGGGTAACTGCAACACAACAACACTGATAATTTTAGAATCCTAAAATAGTTAACCCCTACAAAGCGTTTTCAAGACATCATGCATGAACTTACCTTTAACATTGAAAATAACTCTGAGAAAAATCCAAAACCAATGAATACTCGATAGAGAACAAAACAATCATTTTCCAACAAAAAATACTCCTTAGCCTGCGTCAACAAACCTGTACTCGTGCATGGCCCAACTAGTACCCTCCGTGTGAGGTGAGCGCCCTCTGCGGAACACTAAACTCTTCTTCATCCCAACAATCACCCCTCTCGACAAAACTGGGTGGTAAGGAAAACCATAAGCACTATGATGTAAGCTAATCATAAAATTGGGTGGTAAGGAAACTAATAAGCACTATGATGTAAGCTAATCATTGGCTTACCCTTTTTCACTATGTTTATTAAATATTACACTATTCTCATCCAACAAACAATATAGAAAGATAGTAAGTCAATCTTTGGTTTATTTCATGGTGCTTATTTTTTACAGAAGGATTATAAATGCATGCAAAATATTAAAGAAACAAGAAATATATGGGCTCTCTAACCGAACCAGAAAAATGAAATAAAATATAATTATTTGAACAACCTTTGGACTGCATAGAGATCCATAGATATCGTAAGAAAACTTCATAAAGTTTCTCTTTCTACAAAATAAATGCAAAGGCAAGTAGGTTGTTGATTCCAATATTTTATTTATTTAGGTGGGAAAGTTGTCCACAAAATTTGTACCATCTCCTCATATTATGCGTAAAAGTGATTTGAAGACTAACTGAAAGAAAATAAATATGCTTTCTTTACATTCTATATATTGTTAGATTTCTCCACCCCACAAATATTCAACAGTTCTGTAAGGGTTGTTGGTTGAGTTAATGAGTCCCTCTATCCTCACAATCTTTTTTTTATCGATCTAGCCAATCTTTTCATGATCATCTCTAGTTAATGACCAATAAAAAATATGATAATTTTCAGTTATTCTTCCCTCGTTATAGATTTTAGTTAGCATGCTGACCCCTTTTACAAATCCCCACCTCAACAAAACCTGAAAAAAAAAAAAAAACAATTTGCAAAAATTGTTATATCAAAAGAAAAATAATCTTCAATCTTACAGTTGGGAAAGGAACAAAGAATTCAATTTAAACCAACATTGATTCACTTATATTAGGCAGTAGATTCTAGAAGCAATAAAATAAATCAATTACAAATCTTGTGTGGCTTAAAAGATTTGGAATTGAGATGGATATTTATTTTCACAATCTAGGTGGGAGGGATTTCTCCTTTTTATTTTAATTTATTTGGATTACACATTAGAATCCACAAATTTGAATGTATATATTATCTCGGTTTAGAGGCATCTATGTAGCTTGGTTTAGAACAAGTACTACTTTAAACTTTCCTTTAATGCAGAAACATGATCCTCATGATCACCAATGAAGAGTTTACTAGTAACAAAAAATTCATCATGCTTTACAACTCTATTTTGAAAAACCCCAATCAGAACTTCTCCTAAAGCTTCATTCGTGTCGTAAATACTTGCAGTGTCAAAGTGTCAATAACCTACCTATGAACCCAAATAGGGAATTACTAGAAGAAAAATGGTAGTCCTCATCTGCCCTCTGCAGGAATAAACAAATTTCCAATCATTGTGAAGTGTGTGGAAAACATCGAACGAAAACGTACCTTGAGATCCGTAGAAACAACTCTTCTTAAATAATCTTTATTTTGACGCAAGAAGTAGTACCAAATCCAAACAATGGGATTTGAAATCCTAAATTAAGTTTTGCAACACCACCTAACATCTCCATATTCACAACGACCAAAAGGGAGTTAGAAATAAAATGAGGTTTTCATTACCACTTACAATATTAGGTCGAGCTTCACCAGATAGTTTCATATCAAATATGACTAATAAAATATTCATAACTCATGGTGATCGCGCCCAGTGAATTTTTTGCGAAGTGATTAAAAATAATTGGACGGAGCAGGTCCACAAATTCACATGGCTCAATGATGGCTCGTCATAGGCAGCAAAAAAAAAATTATTATTAAAATAATGAATTTTACAGGTGGCAGATGATGAATCTTGAAATAGCGTTGTGAGGTAAAACCTCATAATAGAACGCCTTCAGGGTAATTACATAGCGGAGAATGCATGCACGATGTATTTGAGCTCATGAAAATGCATGCAAACGTAAATCGTCACAAAAATTTCTACCTGAATATTTAAAGCATTAACTAAAAAAAATTCCATGACATATGTAATGCATTGAAAAACACAATTAAGGTCATTCGCTTTGTAGGAGAAACTTACGACTAGTAAAAACACCACCATTGCCACCATATCATCCTTTGCCAATGTATTCCAATATGTTTTTTCCACTCCATGATGAAACATGTTTTATATACAATAACAATGACATGACACAATACATTAGATATATATCATGGTAAAAAAATAATATAGAAGGCATAATTACAATGAGATTACATCATTAGATTGTATTTGTCTGATGTAGTCAATTAGTCATCAAAGGCTACAAAAACCACAATTTTGTTTTTCTCCATTAGATAATTTCAAATCCCATCTTCAAAATGCCACAATTTCCTTACTACAATGGATCCAAATAGTTGGCCATCACCCATTACAGAGATAGCCTTGATTGTGCCCACCTTTGTGATAGCTAAGGTAGGTGAATTATAAGAAAACGTTGAAAAAAAAAAGGTGGATGCTTTGGTAGATAGAGGTGTTGTTTGGATAAATCCCTCTTGTGGAAAAGATCAATCTCCCTAGTATCCCAAAAAATAACTAGAAACAAACAACCATCTGAATATCTAATTCCCTAAATTATTAGCATTTAGATTATCAAAACTTAGAAAAGAGAGGGTAATGATCCTACCTTTCAACAAGATGTTTGATGTAGACCTTGCATTTTGTCCCGAAGAAGTCCTTCAATGCTGAGAAGAACTTGCAATCACAAACATGTAAAGAATCAAAAGCACCTTATACAGTATATAATAATCCAAACACCAGTTTAACTTAATGATCAAGGAGATTAAGAATTTTCATTGTTTTAACTAATTTAAAAACAACACAATGAGAAAAAGTATCCATATGTATATTCAAGAATATAAAGAGAAATCTCACAACCTGAGCCTTGGTGTCGTACATATTTCTCCTTTATGCCTTCACAATCGTGCTCCTTGGTTTGACAAGCTTTCCTCTCTAGAATGACCAGCATAGGTTTATCTTCAGTGAAATATTATGTGTACATATGTACAATATACCATCTACAATCTACCCCTAACCCTGATGTTTCAGCTCAATTTATAGGAGAAATTGAGGAGGTTTCAGATCCATCAATAGAGGGATGAGATCCTCTAATGAAGGGATTAGGGCTCCTTCATCCAAAGGGATAAGTTCCACGATTAGAAGGATATAGCTCGAACTGACGTGACTCAAGAGGATTTTAGTTGGAAGAATATGCGCCCAATTATGCTTCTAGAAGTTACTTTTCGCTTTTACTATATTTTAAATGGGGTGCCCAAGTTTTATGGGAAAAAATAGTGTAGATGTCTAAAGGTAAGGTTAGGAATATCAACACATGCGGAGGAAGTGACCGAAAAATGTGTGCAAGAAACCTTTAAGAGTAGTTAAGTGGTTTTTCCCGGTTCCCAAAACTTGGTTAAGGAATATAAGTGTTTTTCCCAGTTCCCAAGACTTGGTTAAGGAATATAAGTTTTTTGACTTCTAAGGAAGCATGAGTATGGATGGTGATAAATCCATATTGTCAGTCAAATTTCATGGTGACAAAATGACGTGTAACAGATTACCCCCTAAAGTGTGAAGTCTGAGAAAAATTTTCAAGAGAGTGAAGTGCTTTATCATCCCAAGGATTGGATCAGAGACATCAGTTGAAAACCTATAAGAAACATTCAATGAAAATATATAATCGTCACTAAGGTAGGAATTCCCATACTCAGAGCAAAACTAACTATATGTTCTGGTACATATGTGACTTAGAATTACATTAAAAGTAGACACAATATGGACGTAGCCATCTGTTATGAATTAGTCTACTGAAACATGAATACATAACTCCTCGTAGCCTGGATGTTTGAAACTAGATCTAGGGTCTTGATTTCCACTTCTCGAACTAGTACGAATCTATCAATGTGATTGATTGTTTCTAAGTCGAACATGGTAGAAACCACTTGATTACTACTCAATGATGAAAACCCTTAACAAGTGTGAGAGAAACCACTAGTAATGACAATGGATCTCAAAGTACCTCCATACAATCTATGAATTGTGAATGAATTATCTGTATTCAAACACTCATAGAGTCATTCGATCGAAGGCTAATGATGAAAACATGTCGTCGAAGGCAAGAAACCTGCCATTAAGGCATGTAGATTTCAAGGTACTGGTAGGATTTCTAGATCAAATTCCTAGTAAATGGGTTGAAGTCGATAGGAAGTGATCTATCAGAAGAGGACCTACAGCACGAAACCATTATTTAAAATTTTTAAGAAATATTTTCCAAGTATTTGCTTAGGGATGGTCAATGTGAATGGAGACAAATATTTACAATGAATAATGAATTGAAGTTGAACTTTCCCTTGAACACATAACGACACTGTAAATGAATTAGAAGCATTTGACATAAAGCTAATACCCAAAACCAGCTGAAGACTTTCAATGAGGTTTGATTAACTATAAGACAAAAGGATTACCCAACCCAGACATGAGTGCGACAAAGTGTCATGTTCAAGAGGGACATGATGCTTTTAAAACAAATATAAAAGATGGATTTTTTTTCTCAAATTTTCCCCCACCATTACTAGCAAGTACCTCTTTATTTTTTTCAAGCTTGAGGAGGATAAAATTTTCTTTTTGTGTAATCTCATCCTTTGGATGATTCCATAGCAGAAAATTTAACGAACCCTAAGAAGGAGCGGTTTGGTCCTCTTGTAATAGTTGGGTCCTACACTGTTTAATTTTAACAAGTCCAGCATAGGAATAACTCGATTTTTTTCAATTTTAGGGAGTCATAATAAAAACATAAGTAAACTCCATAGTGTTCTTTTTCATAATTTTAGTCTCTCGAACCTGAAAAATGATAAAATTATGTAAGAGAGAACTATATTAACCATGCTCAGTCAATGTATACATTTTTCGTAATTAGTCTAGTTCAATATGGAAAAGGGATAAACTTATATTGAATAGATGATTGTGCATTTATTTTAATGAGTTGGAATAGTCAAGTGCTCAGATATATTTTCATGTTTAGAGAGTCTTAAATGGCCTTAAAAGAGGACTCCATGGTTTTTCTTTTTTTGTATTTTTTGAGAGTCCGAAAAGGTGATAAAAGTTTACTCTATCGTCAAAATGATTAGTTTTTAAACACAACATGTTCTCTACATAGGAAACTCGAAAATTATAATAATTTGTTCTCAAAAATGGTAAAAATATTTAAAATTTGAACTTCTAAAGGACAAAACAAATAAAATATTATTATTTTTATTCATGAAAACCTATAAAAAGTGAAAAGAACAAGTCATTTTTACCTTTTGATTTCCAGAGCAATAAAAAGGAATTTTACCATAGATCTTCTGAAATTGATATCGAGAGGAATGACAAACCATTTCACGAACCGTCAGTTCTAGGTATTTAATCGCTTCATTATCTTGCATTCTATCCGTTTACTTTTTCATTTTAGGCTTCTAGATTATTATTTTTGGAGAAAAAATGTTTTTAGAAACCACCTTCGGGGGCGCGCAAGTTTTCCTGATTGAACCTGTGCACCCCGATGATTTTTCAACAAAAATAATCACCATGCTGCCGCGGTTTTTATTCATAGATCATGCGCAAAAATGCACTATCTACAAAAGAAAACCACACAAGTGCCCTGGGGTTTTCAAACAATGGTTTTCTTTCCAAAAAATTGCTCTAAGTTCTCCCAAAAAAAATTTAATGTTTTTAAATGATTGTTTGTAGGCAATTTGAAACAACCATGCTTGAGCGGAGAGAACATGAGCATGAATCGCATGATAATGAGGCCATTCATAGCATAGCAATGCTTAGGGTGTTAAAGAATTGTGGACTATACAAATTTTTGTCTATATAAGGAATGAAGGCCCAAGTGAAGCTAATGACCTGGTTGGTTAATGCTTGGGATGTCCAGGAAAAGTGTTTCATCATCGGGGATCATAGGCTCATGATTTATGTAGAGGATATTTATTTCCTGACCATTTTGCCCCAAAGGGGAAGAGACATTTCCTTGTTTGGCACACGACCAAGAGGATTGCAAACTGCTTCCTATATGGTGCAATATTGCAAGCAAGATTCACAATTGAAGGATGGTCGAATCGATATAAAGACCATCGAATGACTTGAACTAAAAATCATTACTTTCACAGTCACTAGATTATGTGGAAACGCGACTCCTCATGTGGCTACCAAAGCACAAATTCAAATGGTTATTGAGTGTTTCAAAGGAACAATATTCAACTAGTGTGAAGGAGTACTAGTCAATATGAAAGGAAAACTCACACGAGCAAAGAATTGTAAGATGAATAATTTCAGCTATGGTTCCATTCTCATATCTTTTGGCTTAGAAATAATCCCACTCCTTGCACCTCAGCAGTTGCTAGTGGATCTGATGGGAACGAGGGATCCTCGCATGTTGTGATGGGTTTCATTGATGGATCACCATGGAGGCGATGGTGATCATGTTGTCCATTATACACCTCAGTTTTTCATATGGCTGAGAATATAGATCTTCATGATTGAAGACTTCCATTATGTAGGGTTTGATTTTAGGGGTGACCTCGACACAACACTCTCGCCTGGAGCACAGTGGGATGCATTAGGTAAAAAGTATGATTTTGAGTTTTTATGTTTTATAATTTTTATTTGATTTTTTATGATCCAATACTGATAATTAAAAAAAAAATAATGCAGCTGTTGGTCGAGCATGACTAGCAGTGCTTTGTCATTTTGATAGATGAGAAGAAAAACCTATACCAGCATCTCCACCACAGACTGATGAAACCAATGCCCTTGAACAAAGTTGGAACACAACCTAGATAGGTTTACCATAGATATCCCAGAGACTGGGACAGATGATTTGCCTCTCAGATACCAGAGGCATGTGACTGGGGTTCCTAGTCCATTTAGGCGATACCTGCACAAAGTGGTGCATTATATACTCTGCTATCGTGATCAACATCATGGATAACTGATGGTCATTTTGTATGGAATTTTTGTTTTTGTATCAGTGCGCTTATATCGTAAGGTGTTTTAGACCTATGATCACAAATGTATGGGTGAAAATGTGAAGTTGGGTTACACTTTTTGCCCTTTTTTGAGAAAAAACTTTCATTTTTTTCAGTTCTTCAACTTTCTGCAAGCTAAAACAATTTTTCTGTTTAGAATTTCATTTTGCGATAAAAATAAAAGTTGTCAAAAGTTTTTTTAGCTTTCTATTACTTATTTTTTGGAATTTTTTTATGCACATTTGTTATGTCAACTTAGTGTTTCTTTGAGTGTGTGTTTTTTAACAATCAACGGATTCATAAGAAGTCATGTTAATACACAATGTTGTATTCTTTGAAAATTTGTGTTTTTGAGAAACAAAATGTGTCACAACAATCTAGACAGAGTCTGCTTTGGTTTCATCATATTTACAAAGCCAATGGATGCATATCATAATTACTAGAATTTTTTGAACTGGTCCAATATGAAAAACTGCATATTTTGAATATGTTTCGCGACGCAAGAAATTTCTTAACATATAAGTTATAAACTAAAAATATAAAAGCTACCCATTAGAGACAACAGACCAATGTAATGTACGGTAATTTTTTCAATTTTTTTTACAATGTATTTTGGAAGATACCGAATTTTGATTTCACTGAATCACAATGACCTTCAGAAATTGTTTGCAACCGTTTTATTACAAAATTAATTAAAATTAGTAAATATTTATGAAATTCCATGAAAGTTATATTTCTTGAAAGTAGATTCAATTCTAAAAATGCTTGTCTTGGTTCCGATAGTTAATTCAGAATGTTTCATGGAGTTTAGTCTGTCCAAAGTTGTAGAAACGTATTCAGGGCTTGGCTCTGCGTAACTGGTGACACGTTAGTTCGGCCGAACTCTTAAACAAAGTTTGGCCGAACTATTTTTTGCGACAACAGCACATTAAATCAAACGACAAAGTAGTTCGGCCCAACTATTTATTAAAATTTCAGCCGAACTTTTACTTAACTTTCCGTCGGCCGAAAAGTACCGCTGAGCCCCTCCAAAAAACATTTCGTGGCAATATAAATTGTCACGAAACCATTCATTATTTTCGCATATTTTCGCACTTTTGGTATAATTTTACAAAAGTCTTGAGCTGATTTTGAAAATAATTTTTTTGGGTTTAAGGACTTTTCTTGGAGGTACATTCAAAGGACTTCAAAGGACTTTTCTTTGAGACACATTATTTTCGTACATTTGATCTGATTTTGCAAGGAATTTTTTTGGGTTTAAAGAATTTTCTTGGAGGTACATTCAAAATACATTTCTTGGAGGTATGTGATATAGTTTTTTGAGCTTTTTTTTTTTTTTTTAAGTATGGATTTGGGCTTAATTTCGAAAGGACATTTTTTTGGTTTTGGGTTGAAGTAAATATTTTATAATGATTTTTTAAAATGAGTATTTGTGTAACTTTTTAAATGAAATTTTTTTGTAAGACTTGGAAGGAAATATTTTGAACTTCATTTCATTTTTATAAGACATTTTTTTCTTGAATTTTTTAAAGTAAGTGTTTTGGATTGGAGTATGTATTTTTTGCAAAAATTTTAAAATGAGTTTTTTTAAAATTAAATCTTTTGTGATGTATTTTTAATTGAGTTTTTGTCTAAATTTTTGAAGGAAATGTTTTGAATTTCATACTCTATTATCATGGGAAATCAAAGAAATTTTACGAGAAAATATGATCGAAAAAGAGACCTTGAGGAATGTAGAGAAGAGATGAGACAATCTCGCAAAAGAAAGATAGAAGCACTCTCAAATATTGAAGGGGAAAATCAACCTCAACTAGAAGTTGAAATGGGTATGTAAATGTAAATATTATGATTTTGATATATTTAAAATTTTCCTAGTGTAAATTGTGAAGCTTGATTTTTATTTGATGAACTAATTTGAAAAATATTTTGCAATGTAAATAGAGAGAGATATTCCTCAAAACATTGATGATGAGATACAAAATTTTTGAAGAGAAAGTGAAAGAGATATTGAACCAATGATTGAAGATGATGAAAATGATGAAAGAAATTCAAGTGAAGAAATTGAATCACAAGGTATATATATATATATATATATATATATATATATATGTTGAAGACATGCAGGTATTATTGAAATTATACATATATTTATTAATTTAGTTATTTATTGAATATGTAAACTTATTATGTACTATTCATTCGAATATGTACAGATGAAATCAATGTCGATGACGAGATGTTAGAAAATGTTGACACTCACACATATGGAGATAAAAATGCTAACCATTATGTAGGAATTGAATAATTTATTTATGTTATTCACCTACTATCCTAATATAATAATTAATACTTCATGCATAATACATAACCCCTTCTACAATTGATCATCAATATGCGGAAATAGAAAGCAGTCGCATGCGCTCATTAAAACACAATCAAGCACACATATCAACACAGGATGTAATGGGGAAAGCAATAGCTGAAAAACCCCAACTATCTGTATATTATAATGATGGATAACATGTAACAATAGTTAGCACAATACTCCTCACAAGTACTTAGTACTATCTCCAAAATCTACACACAAACTATATGAGATTTTGAACAAGTCAGGGGTTCAAATCTCCTCCACAAGTCTGCCTACCTCTATTGCGCAATCCAAGTGAGTAATGAATGAGATCCAAGTTCGAATCTCCTTGGCTCCAACTGCAGTCCTCATTGGCAATCTCCACTGAATGCACCTGCACACTGGTCACAACTGAAAGAATTTAATTAATCAGTAATTCCTTTCACCCACCTCTAACACTGGTCTCCACTGAACTGTCCATGCATTGCAGTTAACTGATGTATTCTTTAGTTGATTTATGATTTAATAATTAGTGAATTAATTAATAATTAATTCACACCACTCATCACTAGTGTATTTGTCAGTTAGACTAAATACAACTAGTTCAACTAAGTTAAACAGAACACAACTCCACCAACTGTCTCATCAACTCCACCAAACTCTGCCACATGAGTTCTAACTGAAGTCAACCATGCAACAGCTCAACTAACCCTTAGGAAAAGCATATTTCCTTCTGTCAGCTGCATGTGCCACATCCAAGCATCAAACTGAAGTGCTCCAAGAGGAAAAGATAATGTTTATAGTCTAAATATTATTAAGGGTTAATAATATTTGACTGTTCTATTTTTAGCCCGACAATCTAAAAATAGAAACCACCCAATGTCTAAAAATAGAGGTCCATCTATTTTTACCAACTCGACCAATCATCCATAAATAGCATCCTGCAACTCATAGACCATGATCCATATGTCTAAAAATAGACATAGTCTAAAATAGACTTTGCGCCAAAAATAGCCTGCGGGCCCACTTAGTGAAGGCGACTTCTTTTCACTAAGCTCCATCATCTTGTTGCATTTTCAACACTCCCTCTCAACAAGATATGGATTATCTGCAACCCCTATCCTGCCTCTGTGGTATTCAAATTTGCTCCTGGTGAGCGCCTTCGTCAAGATATCAGCATCCTGATCCTCTGTGGGAATATATGAAAGTAACATGATTCTCCGCTGCACACAATCTCTGATATGATGGTACCTGATGTCGATGTGTTTGGATCTATCATGAAATACTGGATTAGCCAAGAGTTTAATGCAACTCTGGTTATCGCAATAAATCACAGTAGGCTCCAAGTGTGATCCGAACAACCCGACCAGAATCTTCCTCATCCATATGGCCTCGCATGCAGCCAAGCTTGTTGCCATATACTCAGCCTCTGCTGAAATGAGTGCCACGGATCTCTGCTTCCTGTTGTACCAAGAAACCTTTTTCGACCCGATACTGAAGATCCCTCCTGATGTGCTCTTTCTGTCCGTTGGGCTCCCTGCCCAATCTACATCCGTGAAGCCACATAGCTTCACCTCATCCTCCTGTCTATACCACAAGCCATATCCCGATGTGCCTCTAAGATAACGCAATACATGCTTGCCTGCCTTCCAGAAGAGCTTGTTAGGCTTAACCATAGCTTGCGAAAGCTGGTTAACAGCATAGCATATATCGGGTCGTGTATTGACCAGATACATAAGCGACCCCACCAACTGTCGATAAACAGTGGCATCCACTACCTCCGCTGAAGGAGCATCCTCCTTCCTCCAACCTCCAGGAAGAGGAGTATCAACAGGCTTGCAACCATGCATGTTGAACTTCTCCAATACTTTTGCATTTGCCTGCAGAAACAACAGTCCATCACCGCGCCGGCCAAATTTCCAAACTTCAAGAATGCGGTCATCGCTAAAATGGAGTCTCTAAGTCCTTTGATTCCCAACTCTCTAGCAAGATCCTCTCACATGAAAGTATGAACAACTACTACCTGGCCACCCCATCATCTACACATAAAAGAGCACGATCGCCAACTTCCTCCACCAATGTCGGCACAAGGATCTGCCTCACTCTTGGAGAATCCAAGCTCGGTGAAGTAGCTGTCTATCCGAGTGTACCAAGCACGAGGTGCTTGCTTCAGCCCGTACAGTGCTCTCTTGAGTCGGCACACATGCGACTCACTACTAAAGATCTCGAAACCTTCAGGTTGCTCTATGTACACCTCCTCCTCAATGACTCCGTTGAGGAACGCAGTCTTCACATCCATCTGATGAATGTGCCACCCCATCTGCGCTGAGAGAGCAAGGATCGTCCGTATGGAAGAGTACCTTGCGACAGGTGCAAAGGTCTCCTCATAATCGATCCCCTCGATTTGTGAGAAGCCACGGGCAACAAATCTTGCCTTGTACTTCTCCACACTCCCGTCAGCCGCCTGCTTCACTTTGTAGATCCATCGCGAACCCACCACTGATTTCCCCTCCGGTCTTGGGACAATCTCCCATGCATTGTTTCTGACAATCGAATCATACTTTTCCACCATGACATCTACCCATGCGGGTGCCCATGCTTCTGAAGAGATGAAACCGTCAAGTGACATTTTCACCAGAGCCATGGTATCCAGCCAGGTCAATCCGCGATCCCTGTCTGCGCTGTGCTGTAGGTGGTCCTACAACCTTCTCTCCATCTCGAGCCAGTCGCTCAGCTTCTGTAGTGCGCATGCGCCCTCTGATGGTTGGCGCTGCATGGGTGGTTTCTTCCACCTCCTGAACTTCCTCTTGTGGCTGATCCACATCCGGAAGCTCCTCCTTAGGAACTAACAGCTCCTCATCTGCATGCAAGTGTGGCTCCCTCTCAAGCGAACACTGCATGGCTTTCTCCTCCCGAAATTCTGACAGCCCGCACAAAGTCAGCCTTTGCGACTGTCTGGAAAGTACACACGATAGTTGTGGGGTGTATCAGTGTACCCCACAAATATCCCAACCTCTGCGGTCGGATCCAGCTTCTTCCTGGCATCCTTCGTCACATGCATGTAGACAGGTGAACCAAAAGTCCTCAAATCGGAAATATCAAGTCTCTTACCAGAAAACGCCTCCTCCGGTGTACTCATGCCAAGTATCTTGTGAGGACAATGGTTCTGAACATATACTGCAGTATTGCATGCCTCCGCCCACAAGTGAAGGGGTAGGCCCTGATCATGCAACATCGCCCGTGCAGCACCCACGATCGTTTTGTTCTTCCGCTCAGCAACCCCATTCTGTTGTGGGTTATGAGGTACAATGAGCTCTCTCTGAATCCCTTCTGCGCTGCAAAAGTCCTTGAATTCAGCAGAGATGAATTCACCACCATTTTCGCTCCTAAGAGCCTTCACATGCTTCCCTGATTCCTTCTTAACCAGCGCCTTGAACTCACAAAACTTTGAGTATGTCTCGCTCTTCTTCTGCATGAAGAAGATCCAGCACTTTCGAGAAAAATCATCAACAAAGATCACATAGTACGAGAAGAAAGAAAGGAAGAGAGAGACACACGTCCGTGTGAACTCTCTCAAGGATCGTCGTGGCGCGACTATCCTTCTCGTGAAAGGTGGCTTTCACATACTTCCCTAAAGTACACCCCTTGCACTGATCTGACTGCGCAAGGGTGCCCTTAGGAAGTCCAGTAGAAATCTGCTGCAGAATCTTCAAAGCTCCACGGTGAAGATGGCCCAATCTCCTGTGCCATAGTTCGCCCTCATCATCCCGGCTCACCACATCTCCAGCCTTGCATGCCATAGCTGCGCAGTCATCTACCTGCAACTGATAAAGGTTCTGAGTTCGAACCCCTATCTTCCGTGTCTCTCCAGTAGTCTTACTGCGCAGGAAAGCTTTCCCTTCGCTGAAGACCACATCATAACCCTTATCCTCCAACATCGCGCCACAGAGATCGCATTCTTCTTCAATCCTGGAACATGCATCACTTCCTTCAATACGGAGGGTTTACCAGACTCCCTCTCAAAGGAAATGGTATCGATACCGGTCGCACAGTATCTACCATCATCGCCCATCTCGATGTGCACTCCTAGATCTTTCTCATCTAGATCTGAAAACAGATCTCGATCTCCAGTCATGTGAAAAGACGCACCACTGTCCAAGAACCATATTGATCCCATCACACTTGAGACCAAGCATGCGATTAGTGAAAAATCCAGCTCAAACTGCGAGGCTAAGGCCTCTCCCACTGCAGATCCAGCAGCTTGCTTATTTTTCTTCTTCTGCGGACAATTTGTGGCATAATGTCCGTGCTGGTGACAGTGAAAACACTTCACCTTAGACATGTCCTGCTTCTTGCCTTTCGCACTAGAATGAGAAGCTTTCTTGCTCTTCCCCTTCTTTGCTTTGGCAGCCAAAGCGCAATTTTCTTCATCAGATGCCTTTGATGAAGATTCGTCCCTGGTACTCCGCCTTATCTCCTCTTGCATAAGATCCGACCAAAGTCGCTCCCATCCTGGCAATTTCTCCTGACCATTGACAGAGTCCTGATAGGAATGCCAACTCTTCGGAAGACCAAGGAGAGCCAAGTCCACCAAGTCCTGGTCATCCTTGATCACCCCCACACTTCCAGCTCATCTGCCATTGGATGAACTTCGTGAGATATGGAAATATTTCTCCGTCTTCTTCAGTGTCCATATTGCTTGGCCTTTTCTCTGTTGATGTTTGTCTTGGTCGTCGCTCCAATGCTTTCACATCAAGTATGGAGAAGCTTTTCCATGCAGGCTGGATACTATGTGATCCTTCACGCCCTCCAACAGAATCCTTCGACACCTTGCCATCTTATTTTTCCAAGCCTCAACTTGAGCAACATCAGTAGGCTTTGGGATCTCAGCTTCTATGAACTCCTTCAGCCCGTTATCATCTAATACCGCCTCCATCTGGTCCTTCCATGCAACATAATTCGAACTTCCCTCAAGGGCATATTCCAGTCGCAATCCGTAAAGACATTTCAACTTTGGCACCAAGAAAACTACTGCAAATTCGAATTCCAAATTCTGCTGCAAATTTGAATTCCAAGCTCAAAACTCAGCTGCTTCTGGATCTGTGAGAAAAAATTATTTCTAGCACAGAGATCAACTGTAAGGGCATTTACTGGATATATCACCTTTCAAATAAAGGATGGATGCAGAGGCTACCTGGCCCGTTACAGAATCTGTCTACCGAAATAATTGTAATCACTGTAATAGATCCGATGATCAATTCTGCTCTGATACCATGTAGAAATTTGAATAATTTGCAGAGTTATTTACCGAGATTATCCTGATTACACACTATTTAAGCTTCATGCATAATACATAACCTCTTCTACAATTGATCATCAATATGCGGAAATGAAAGCGATCGCATGCGCTTATTAAAACACAATACATAATCAAGCACACATATCAACACAGGATGTAATGGGGAAAGAAATAGCTGAAAACCCCCAAATATCTGTATATTATAATGATAGAGAAAATGTAACAATACATAGCACAATACTCCTCACAAGTACTCGGTACTATCTCCAAAAGTTACACACAAAACTAACTGAGATTTGAACAAGTCACAGGTTCAAATCTCCTCCCTGATACACTTTGCCTCTCTGCGTAATCCGTGAGTAATAGGTAAGATCAAGTTAAAGTCCACTAGCTCCATTGCGCAATCCTCATTCTTAATCTCCAATCCATTGATAATAATCCCAAAATCCCAGGATCACAAGGAGGTCAGCTACAAGGCATGAAATCTACAAGGCGGAGGAGGAAACACAACACAACACAACACAGCTACACAACACAACACAAAGGAGGAAATCCTAGCCCTCTACACAACACGACACAACACAGCTACACAGCATCACAGCTACCTGGGATGGGCCTTTTGTTCCAGGCAGAAAGTCCAAGCCCAGTATTGCCATTTCCGGATAGCGTAAACACTTTCGCATTTTTCGTACTTACTTCATCTGTGTACTGGCTTGCTTGGCCGAAACAG